>PVIW01003431.1:0-67574 GCA_004026585.1 Noctilio leporinus | reverse complement strand
CTCCTTTAAAGAGAAGGATAAGTAAACCTTATGCTGCTGAAGGATTCCTGGAGCCATCTTGTGCAAAAGGCTGCTTTGGTACCCATTAGATTTCACCACTGGGCCCTGTACTTGCCATGCAGGTGTTAACAGTTCATCTTTTGATTCCCAGTGGCTTCTGCAACACTGACTACATAATTTGCCAGGCCAAGTGCAAAATGAAAGCATAGAGCTCCTTATTCAAAGAATAAGAAAATTAAAATATAAAGTGTTTCCCTTTCTTCCACAATATTTTTCCCAACCTGAAACAGTGTTTTTATGTGCTATTTAATGTTTTGCATCCTCAGGCATGGGGACCCTTGCCTGCCGAATGCAGATTATCACAGGGCCCCATTCTGTAACCAAACACATATATTTTCCCTTACCCTACCCCAGAGGCTGGGTTTCCCTTCCACCAGCCTCTAGACAGACCCATGATCTGGCAGGAGATGGAGAAATCACACCAGAGATCTCTCCTTTCCCTGAGTCCAGTGCCCATGAGAACCCATAGTGGCTGGGGGACTCTCCAAAGGTAGTGCAACTCCATTACCAGAAGGTTGTAGGTACCTGGATTGGAGATGGGTAAGAAACTCTTCCATCAGCACCTGTGTGGAAAAGTCACCTGTAAACACTCCATAGCACTACCAGGGTGGCTGTTAAAATTTGCCCTGAGATGTCCCAGGGAGCAACAGCAACCCTTTTGTCTGTGCACTGGAGCTGGAGGTCAGCAGCAGTCACCAAGTGAGGACTAGGAGAGGGGAGGTGAGGATTCCAGAGTACCAGGGCGGCTGGGAACCCATCCCAGGAAGGCAGGGAAGTAGGCTATGAAGTAAGCTGGGGCTCCTGGTTCCTAGGGCATGCTCTGTGGTTTCATACAACTTCACTTGTGTATTATATATCCCTATGTATTCCTAGACGAGTTTACAAAGGACACACACACAGAAAAAGATATATGGATATTTGTTATTACCTTTAAGTGATGGGAATGTGGGGTAGGGAAGATTCCACTTTACCTTTTGTAATTCGCATTTTACCAAAATTCACATTTTCCTTGTCATCATATTTTCAAATACTTCCCCAAGGTGTAACCGAACAAAAATGAAGGTTTGGTTGGCTGCCACAGCAAAAGCCATACTCGTGAGGCTGGTGCTGGTGCAAAAGAAAAGAGGGCTGTTTGCTAGCGCATAACCTGGGAGACCATCTCCATCTGTCTACTCAAGCCCTGGGTTCTTACAGTGACAGAGAGGGGAGGACTTTTCCCCCGTCCATCTTTCTAGCTGTTGGTGCACGCAGGACCCTATCCGTTCATCTCTCTCTAGCTTTTGTAGCTCTGTAGCTCTGTAAGGACCTCCCGGTGCCATCGTCTTGGCCGATGGGGGAGACCCTTTGGTGTTCCACTGCCTCTCTGTGGTAACAAAAGATTGTATGTAAATATAGACCATTCCATTTTCATATGCTTCTGCATTATTTGAATTTTTTTCATAATCATGTATTACCTTAATATTTTCTTAAAATTTGCATGTGAATACATGCATATACGTATGTGATTATTGTGTATACATGTTACATATGCTTGGGGAATTCTGGAATGATACTTGTAAAATCTTTGTTGACCTTAGGCAAATATATAGCCAGCAAAATAGGTTTATGTGGGAACAACAAAGAATTGCAATTCAGGGCATACAATGTAATGGCAAACAAAGAGCTCTTTTATGGACCTGGGAGGGCCCGTTATAAACATAAAGTCCATTGGAGGAAACTGGAAGTTTCAAGTATAGTGAGTTCTCATTGGCTGACTTAGGCAGTCTGCATTGGCTGAGCTGTCACTGGGCAAGGGGGAATTTTCTTCCTCCTGCTGAAATAGTCAAGTAGCATCACTGCCTATCAGAGGTGCAAAGTCCATCTCTTCCTGTTGAGGTCGATATGTTTAGTGGCATGAATTCTCTCTTCTGGCCTCCTGCCTTCTTTTTAAAGGAGGTTTCCCTTCACTGTCAGGCTTTTAACAGTGGTCACCTTTGAGGAGTGCACCAGGGCTGGGGAATAATGCATTGAGAGGGGAAACTTTCACTTTTTACCTTATGTATTTCTGGTTTGTTGGGATATTTTTGCTTATGTGAACATGCACGACATTTAATTTTATAGCACACAACAAAAGTGGTATTTAGTGTATTTCAGCATAATTTGTTTTATAGGCAGAATGAACTTGGAGGGAGAGAAAGGGGTCCACTGAAAACAGTCTGAGTGAAGGGGAAAGGCTCATCTATATGAAAAGATGTCCTGCATTATAAACCTACCTCACTTCTAGCCCAACACATGCATCCCTGGGCCTCTGGTGATAAGCTATTGTTAGAACCTTTCAAATTAAACCACCAAGGCTTAAAACCAAGCACAGGTCCTGGCCTATGAATTATTTGTTGAATTTATTGAAAACAACACAGTGTTCAAGTGATAATTCACTTAGTAAACTTCCACTGCTTATTGATGCTTTATGTTTTGTAATATGTTAGGTGTCTTGTTAGAGGGTTGAGAGGTACAGAACATGATTGATAGGATGCAAGTGGGTAATTTAGCCAGCTTTTTAAAAGCGTAGGATCTTTTCAAATTGTTAATTAACAAGGATATCCTAATTGTTCTGTGAAGGTTAGAGCAAATTACCTAAAATTTGCTCTATGACTGAGCAGAGAAGAAAAAAAATCACTTAAAAACTAAATGTGCTATAGGAAAATGGTACTGGTAATTAACCAAAGCTCTAAAACTCTATGAGTAATCTATCTAAGTAGATCTAACCTTTTATTGCTGGTAATTAGATATTGCCAACAAATAATAATCAATAGTAATGTTTTGTTGGCAAAAGTGGCAATCCAGTATAGAGATGAAGAAAGGGAGCTACTCACAGAAATAGAATCTTTTAGGAATAATGTCCAGCACTGGTATAAAAACTGTGTTGCTGAAAACAGTAACAATTACCCACATGAGACTGCTGAGCACTTAAAAATGTGGCTGGTTTGAATTGAGATGTTTTGTGTCAAATACACACTAGATTTTGAGGATTTGGTTTGAAAAATGAAATATAAACTGTTCATAATAGTATTAAAATATGAATAATGTTTAATATTGATTACATATTAAAATGTTTTGAATTCTATTGGGATGAAAAAAGTATTACTAAAATGTTTTTTTATGTGGTTATTAAAATTTTTTAATTACTAATTTGGCTCCCATTTACAGATCACTTATGATTCTGTCAGAGAGTGCTGGTATAGAAGGTTTAAATTAAAAGTGAATGAAGGATCAGCATCCTCACTTTTCTTACTTTCCAACAGGGAAAAGAATTCTAGGGAGGGAAGTGCTTTGCTCAAAGGTACAAACGTGGCTGGGAAGTGGGGAGTACAGCCTCTATCTGTTGATTTTCTGTCTCCTATTTTCTACCTTACACACCTAGCCCGTAATGGAAAATTCAAGGCCACAGAAACAGACTTTCTTAATGCATTTACACCTCAGACACTGTGTTTCTTTAACATTTTAAATGCTAGACAATGATTAAAAAAATAAAAGTCAGAAAATTCTAGGGGTTTGGAATAGGATTGAGAGTAGATAAGGGTTAGAAGGCTTTTGCATTCTATTTTACGTATCTGTTATTTTTAAAACTTGGGCATGTATTATTACTAGGAAAGAAAATAAAAACGTCTGGGGGTAGGGTGGGGATAAAAAGCAGATAAGATTCAAAAGAAATCAGGGCTTGAAATTCAAGTCTGGAGATATTTGAAGTGGCTTTTCCTTCCATTGTCTTCTTTCACATCTCTAAACACCCTTAGTTAATTCTTTCTGCTCTCTTTGGGGTGCTTCACTTTTTTATATTACTAAAGCAAAATCTACTGGCACCAAATGATTTTTGAATCTGTAGCTGCGGCTTGAAAAACTTGGGTGTTTTTCCTACTTGTGAAAGCAGCAGACTATAAAAATGATTGGTGATTTTGTTTCCAGAGAATTCAATCCTGCCTTCTAAAGGGCACTTGCCACCAGACTAGCTGTTTCTATTTGAAGCTATTTGCTACAATCATCTTTGAAATATTTTGCTATGACTTTCAGAGCTGTTACTTCTGAAGGCAGATTCTTAGAACACAAGTTCATTTAGCTTCAAAATTGTACACAGCCTCCTTTATCGGAGCAGCTGTGTGCAGTTCCTGAATGGAGAGATGATTTCCACACACCATTTTATAGCCACACACACCATTCCTGAGGATAATTTGAAACACAATTTATTTTTATTTTTACTCCTTTATTGTAGGAGAGAAAGACTTATTTGGCTAGTTAGAGGAGTAAGGCTTACAGCAGTGTTTTCCACTTTTGTGGCAGCTTCCTTAAAGCCCTTGTATTGTTGACTTTCTTTCTCAACCCCAGAACTCAATTTAGCGGTCTCCTGACCCAGATGATGATAAATGCACGTTGCCTGTGCTTAACAAGACACTTGGAGTACATACGAGCGTGGTATAATTTCTTCTGTTGAAGTTTCGTCAATGTTCTCATTTTCTCTTATTTCATCACTTTCAAGTCCTTAAAATCCCTGAAACAAACAAACAAACAAACAAACAAACAACCCTGTCCTAGAGACTGGTCTCATCTTCTTTAGTTTTGCGAGGCAAGTGCAAACAAAAGGTTCTAAAGGGGATTTTAATTTTATTTTTAAAAAGTTATTTACCAAATACATATTCAGATATCTGAACCTATCTAGAAGCTGAGTAATTCCAGTCTCTTGCCTTCCAAAACCTGCTTTCATTCATGTCGCAGTTATAATATTAAGCACCTACTGTATGCCAAGGCTGGGTTTTATCCATTAGAAGTAACCTTGGCAGCTTATCACAAGGAAAAAAAAAAAAAAAAATTAACCCTGTGTGGTATAGATGTTACCACACTTATTTTGGTGATTATTTTGCAATATGTACAAATATTGAATTGAATCATGTTGTATACTTAAAACTAATATAATGCTAAATGTCAATTGCATCTCAATTAAAAAAAAAAAAAAAAAAAGAAGTAACCTTAGTGGAGTGAAAATTGCTGCACAGAAGTCCTTGCACCACTCCTAAGGACCTTGGGAGGGAAAGAAAGGAGGGATGGAGAGGTATGGAGCTGACCAGCCTGGGAGAGCCCAGCCGTTACCACCTCTAGACACAGTTAACTACTACATGCCCCCAGCCTTTTTCTACCCTGGGGTTTCTAAGTTGCTGCACATGGCTTTAAATCCCTGAGCTTTCCTGCCCTTGGCTCTTCTCTTGTCCACACAACTCCAGAAACTGAAGTATTTACATAAAACCCTGGTTTCAGCTCTATCTAGATGCCAGCTATGCTATTTGACCTCACCCTAGATTGAAGTAGCTGCTCTTCAGTCCTGTTCTCTGATCTGCAAAAGGAAGGAGTGGGGCTCTTTTTAGCATTAAACTGTCAACTCTGCCTTTAAAAAGAGGCCGAGGTAGAAATTCATCATAGATCCATTTTAGAAATGGTCATCCACTACTAGGGGGCCCTGGGTCACAGTGGTGGTTTCGTGTAGTGGGGGGTTTGAAGATCTGCATGCCCTTGGGCCCTGCCTGGGACCAGTTAAATAAACATTTCTAGGGAGTAGGGCCTGGGGACAAGTGTTTTTGAAAAGTACGCCACCAGTGTTGAGAAACACTTGTAGTGAAAACATTAGGCCTCAAGAGAAATAGATGTGGGTATAAAATCCAGAATTTATCACTTATTCCTTGTAAATCCATGAGCAAGTCATTTAATCCCTCTGGGCCTCAGTTCCTTATCTGTAAAATGGGGACAAAATTGCACCTTTCTCAAAGGTAGCTATAGCTATGTAATGCATAATAAATACTCCATGAATAGTAGTCTATGGCTGTTCTGTCCCAATGACAGCCATTAGCCATAAGTGACTGTTTAAATTAAAATGAGGTAAAGTTAAAAAGTTTCTTCCCAAGTTCTACTAGCCATGTTTCAAGTGCTCATGTGGCTACATGTGGCTGGTGGCTATCATATCAGATAGCAGAGGTGTTAAACATTTCTTTCCTCACAGAAAGTTCCAGAGATTGAAAAACACTAGTCGATAGGACCTGCTTCACCAAGAGCTGAGTTTGTTAAGGAAAAATTCATTTTTACCTCTCTTCTGGAAAACTTACTACATTTGTTTCTGTTAGGTAAACAGCAGACCTTTTGGCTTGAGCACAGAAGTGGAGAAAATCCAGTAACCAGCTTTTCTCTGGAGGTTTTTTTTTTGTCTTGTTCTTATATATCTGTAAATGACTTTACCTAGTAGTAAACAAACAAGTGGGAACATCCAATCGATTGCTCAAACAACAATCTCTCCTCCCCTTCTCATCCAACAAGTTTTGAGGCCACACTTACCACTTAGTCCATTTGTTGAAGTAAAACATTAACTTTCTTCTGCCCTATTTTTCAGTATCATGTGCATTATTGGTGAAGCTGCTTGTTTGTGTGCCTGCACGTGCATATGTGTTTGCTGGAAAGTACAAGAGGAAGGAACAGAAAGGGGAAGAAAGAGCTAGATTGGTAAGGGAAGTCGCTAAATATCTGTCCATGGGAAAAGAAAGGCCATAGATAAGATATGTTTTATGATTTTATTATCAGTAATATTTATTTTAGGCACTTTGATATTTTCTATTCTAGAAAGTCTTCAGTGTCATTTTGATTGGCCAATAGTAGGTAAGTGCCCAGGCTCTGAAGTCAGGCCTTCTGAGTTTAAACCCTGCTCCAGTATTTGTTAGCCGGGTATCACTGGGCAGGCTATTAATTTGTTAAGTCTTGGTTTCTCCATGTACAAAATGAGGACAAATGATAGACTATCCACCTCCAAGGACTGTTGCAAGGACTAAGTGAGAGACTACGTGTAAAGTCTTTATTTATATAGAGTCTAACATCAGCTCGATGCTCACTGAAGTTTTAAAAATTAAAGAAAAAAAAAAAAAGGGATATTTTGTTAGTAAACATATTCCCCACTGAGGTTTTAAATCTGTTTGAAAATGTGCTGCTTTTATCCCTTTGTCATATACCCTAGAATAAGTAGGCCTCTTTGTTTCTCAAAAAAAGATTTCTAGTTTCTGTGTTACATAAATGTTCCACTTGCGCTGCTATACTTGTTTAGTTAAGCACAGGCCTAGCAGCTGGGGATGTGTCAAAGTCTGAAGAGCAAATGTATTGTTGATTTGAGCTACCATGTGTTAAAAATTGCATTTTAACCAAACAGTCTTAAAAACAAGGAAGGTTCTTGATGGAAAAGGGACCACAACTTACCTCTTAAATTCACTTTATATTTGTTTTGTCTTCCTGCAGTGGTGTTTTTATTGGCAAAGTTACTTTATTATTTTTTAAATCTGAAAACACAGCATGTCTTTTGGGTTTTTTATTATCTGGATGTTTCACACCCTTTTGTTTTGTTATTCAGTGGGACATACCTAAAAACTAGCTCCCTAGTGAGTGGTAACTGCTCTCATTTATTTTTAGTACGAGGCTGTATTGGTTCATGTAGCTGGTTTCCCAGCTGAAATAACATAACAGATTGGTGCTGTTTGAACACTGTTAATTACTGAAAGTTTTTAAACTAATAAGTAGGTCCGATTAGCTGAAATCCAAACAGTAACCCGAAGAGACCGAACCACTTTTGATAAGATAAACACTTTACTAACCTTAACCATTTCCTTTAGATTATTTTCCAGTGGTACAAAATGTTAATGCTGGTACTATATCATTAGTTTATGAGAGCTAAAAAGAAAGTCTTAATTTTTTATATTTTATTTATTGAGGTCAGAAAGTTTTGATTTATAAGATCACATTGTGCACTGTTATTTCTGTTTGGGCAATTTTAAACAAACAGTAGTAACTCTAACAAGAGGACAAAGAGCTTTTAATGAATAAAATTTAATATAGATTCTTTATTAAGTCTCTTAAATCTCAAAACTAGAAAGTTTTCTAGAGTAAAATTCTACTTTTATTCAACGTTTAAAATATTAATTGGAAATAAAACTGAAAATTTTCCATAGTCCAGATTCAAGAGCAGTCATATTAATATTAAATTTGTTTGAGGTATATTATTTAATACATTTTCAATTGTTTTAATTATTGTTCATATGAGCCATGCCCTTCCCTTAACCCTAAAAAAAGAGGCTGTAAGATAGCAAAAATAACCAAAATGTGGTATTGTGCCCAAAAATATCAGTTTTAGAGTATTATCAACTCAGCTTGTGGACTTATACAAATATTTTAAGCTGTCTGTGCCTCCTATTGATAAGAAGATTTTCTTATCAATAAAATACAGGGAGTAAACTAGCTTTCTAAAGTGTTTTCCTGCTCGGAAATTCAATGATAAGGTCCAATTTTATAAGATTAAAAAATCTTACTCTTTTCTTGGCTCACTATTGAAAAATAGCAAATAGGAAGGAGAAGAAAAAAACAAACAAACAAACTACAGTTCCACTAGCCACCACTAAGGTTTTGGTATATTAACTTCTAAGTTTTTATTTTTCTACACTAAAAAAAAAATAGTGGATCCTATGCAACATATACATATGCTTAATATTGTAATATTAAAAGCTTTTCAAAAACAGCATTTTTAAATGGGCTGTGTGAATATAAACATTTCTTTTTCTATTAAAGTAGTAATAATTTTTTAAATTATAAATAATGCTTAGTGAAAATACTTGTGCATAGGCTCACTCTTCCCTATGACTCTATTAAGCATTATTTTCAATGGATAGAGTCTCAGAAATAGAATTACAAGGTTAAGAGTAATTTTAAGATTCTTGTGGATTGGCTTTCCAAAAAAGTTAGCCAAATTGCATTACCATTAAACATATATTACTTTATAAATTTATGCCAATTTACCATAATGTGGATGGCATTGAATAACTTGTCCAGAATTTTAATATGATTCTTCCATGGTTGATCTTTCAGGATTTTACATTTTAACCTAGTATGAGGCCATCAATTTCATGTAGTCAAATTCATTTGACACAGAGCAAAGCTCTGTTGCATGGTCACAGACTGGATGTCTATTAATTGTTGATGGACTTTAAGATTGCAGATTGCCTTAGCACAGATTGTGATTAAGAATAATAATATGAAATTGTCCATCTATTTTTCATTGTCCACCTTTAAAAAGTATTTGAGGCAGTGTTTGGTTCTTCTTACAGTAATTGCTATTAGATCTTAATGAATTAACCTCCTTTAGATAAAAATGATAGATTCTGGAATTTGTAAATAGCAATAATTGATTAATTAATAATAAAAAAAATATCAGCTACTTGTAGGTACAGAAGAGTGAACAGAAGCAAGCAGATCCTGGTGAGAACTCCATGCTTAGAGGTGAGGGAAATTAAAGAAGACCTAAATGAGTGGAGAGATAGACCATGTTTATGGGATGAAAAACTCCATGGTGTTGTTAAGATGGCAATTCTCCCCCTGTTGATATGTAGAGTCATTGCAATCTCAATCAAAATCCCAACAGGCTTCCAAAAAAGGACATTGGCTTCAAGGCTAACATTAGGGATGCCATATGATGAGGACACTTAACCTTGGTGTAATTCTTTCTGAAAACCCATGACCCAGCCTAATCATGAGGAAAACAGCACATAAAACAAATTGGGGCACATGTTGCAAACTACCTGACCAGTATTCCTCAAGAATATTAACGTCATACATGAAAAATAAGGAAAGTCTGAGAACTGTCATAGACCAGGGAGAGAGGAGTAGACATAATGACTAAATGTAGTGTAGTACTCTTGATTGGATCCTGGAACAGAAAGAGGATACTCATAGAAAAACTGGTGAGATCTAAATAAAGCCTTAAGTTTAGTTGATAGCAATGTACCATTGTTGGCTTGCTAGTTTTGACAGATATATCACAGTAATATAATACAGAAGTATTAGGAGAAACAGAAACTGTGTGAGAAGTACATGGGAACTCTCCATACTATCTTTGCTACTTTTCTACAAATCTAAAATTATTCCAAAACAAAAAATTTATTAATAAAAAAAATCACAAGCTTCTTCTAAAATGTATGGGAAGGCAAAGAACCTAGAATAGCCAAAACAATTTTAAAAAACAAGAATGAGGTTTTTAGATTACCTAATGACTTATTAAAGCTACAATGACCAAGACTGTGGTATTGGCGTTAAAGATAGACATGTAGAAATTGAACATAATAGAGAGCTCAGTTTCCATTTACATGATCAAATTATTTTCAATTGAAGTGCCAAGGTGATTCAGTGGGGAAAAGGATAATCTTTACAACAAATGGTGCTTCAATAATTGGATATATGTGTGGAAAAAAATGAACCTCAATCCTTACCTCAACTTTACACAGCAATTAACTTGACATGAATTGTAGACCTAAATGTAAAAGCTAAAGTTACAAACTTCTAAAAAAAGAATAGGAGAAAATCATTACAGCATTGGGATATCCAATGGTTCTCAGCTGGGGGCAATTTTGTCCTTCAAGAGACAATGGCAATGTCTGAGAGATTTTTGATGGTCACAACTAGGGTGGGGAGGTTGCTATTTGTGTCTAATGAGCAGAGGCCCAATGTGCTGATCAACACCTTACAATGCATGGGACAGTTTCCTATAGCAAAGAATTTTCTATCCTAAACCTCAATAATACAGAGTTTGAAAAAGCCTGTTTTACCCAAGATTTCTTAAATAGATCACAAAAATTATGAATCTGAAAAGCAATTGACATAATGAATTTCATACAAATTTGAAACTTTTCCCTGTGAAAGTCACAGTTGAAAATGAAAAGGCATCAGAGTCTGGAAGTGTTTGCAAAACATATCTCTGACAAGAGGACTGGATTCAGAATATAAAAAGAACTCTTACAACCAGTAATAAGAAAATAAACAAGCCAATTAAAAATTAGCAAAGTATTCAAACAGACACCTCAAAAAAGAACATATAAATATGGCCAATAAAGACATGAAAAAATGCTCAACATCGCTAATTATTAGAGAGATGCAAATTAAAGTCATCATGAGATACCACTACACACTTAGTAGAATGGCTATATTACAAAGCCTAGCAACATTGGATATTAACAAAGATATGGAGCAACTAGATCTCTCTTGCATTGCTGGTGGTTCAGCTTTTTGGAATATAATTTGATACTGCCTTATACAGTAAGCATATCCTTACTATAGAACCCAGCATTCTTATTTGTTAAGTATTAATGCAAGAGAAATGGAAACATATGTTTACTTTTATCTAAATGCTTATAGCCACAATATTCATAATATATTTAAGTGAAACAATCCAATTATCCATTTACTGGTTAACAGACAAATAAATTGTGGTATAACCATACTATGGAATTCTACTTAATAATGAAAAATGGAATGAAATACTAATATAGAAAAACATGGATGAATTTCAAAACATTACATTGAATTAAAGTCACAAAACTATATTCTGTATGATTCCATTCATATGAAATCTGGAAAAGGAAAAATTTTAGTGATAGAAAGTAGAGCAGTGGTTGCCTGAGGGTGGGTATCCAGGGAAGGGATCTACTGCAAAAAGGAAAATATTTATAACTTGAGTGTGGTGATAATTCACAATTGATCACATATAATTGTCACTGCTCATGAAGCTGTACATTTAAGGTGAGTGAATTTTATGTTAAATTTAACTAACAGAAACATAAGTTGAAAAATAATTTGAAATTTTGAAATTGATAGAACACTATTAAAAGACTATGAACCAAATAATAAAGGAAAAAAGTTAATTATACCTAAAAAAAATAGCTAAAGGTAATTATTGCAATTGAGTACTAGGTTTGGCTTCATGGTTCTTGGTAGATAATACAAAAACTGTATGTGCTATGCATTTTTTCATTACATTATAAATGGAAGAGTATTTGCCTGACAAAACACTACACATTTTTACAGTCAGGAAAGAATACTTTTCTATAAACATCTTTACGTAAGAACATTAAATACCAAACTGGGCAATATGTTCTAAAGGACTTTAAAAAGTTGGGAATATTTTTCATATGGTTGACCCTTATACTGACTATGAATAAACCACTTTTTTTTTTCTAGGAACAAAAGTAAAGTACATAGCTTCCTATTGTTCTACCTTAAAGAAGCTTCTTAGATGTCCTGACCAAGACAATTGATGTGAGCACAGAACAAAGGAAGTGTGAATGCAGTCCATGGAGAAATACCAAGGTCTGATCTAAAACTGAAGTTTGTAGATATTGCTATATTTATAAGAATCAAATACCCTGATCCCAGTAGAACTCATCCCATCCTGCATGAGGTTTTATTCGCTTAAATGTTTAGACAAACATTCTGTTGAATTTTATATCACAAGCAGAGAAGACAAATTCCATTGATAAGAACTAAGAGGTACCTGCTTCTTCTATAGAACTTCAATATGGATTGTTGACAATATTTTGATTTGAGTTGGTTTGCAAGTTATCTTCAAGATATAACCAAGACTTCCTGTGAAGATGGTGGCATAGGTGAATGCAGTATTTGTATCCTCCCATAACAGCATAAAAATTTCAATTAAACTACCATATAACCATCATTCAGAACTGCCTGTAAAGTTTAGCTTAATGAAAGTCTTACACCTAGGGAGGTAAGAAGCCACATCAGAGACTGGTAGGAGAGGTGGAGAAGCAGAATGGGCTGGTCCTATACCCATGTGTGGTGGATAAAAAATTGGGAGGGACTCTGGCTGGGTAGTTTGGCTGATTAGAGCATTGTCCCCACACCCAAGGTTTGATCTCTGGTCAGGACATGTACAACAATCAACCAATGAACATATAAATAAGTGGAATAGCAAACAAATGTTTCTCTCTCTCTCTCTCTCTCTCTCTCTCTCTCTCTCTCTCTCTCTCTCTCTCTCTCTGTTTTTCTCTCTCTCCTTCCCTTCCCTTTCTCTCTCCCTCTTTCTCAAAAACCAATGAATAAAATATTTTAAAAAATCAGGAAGGATATCCCAGCTGCAGAGGTTTCCCCAAGAAGCACATGAGGACCCCCACCCAGCCCAGGGTTCCAGTACCAGGAAGAGAAGTCCCCATAATGTCTGGCTGTAAAAACCAGCAGGGATTGGTTGAGGGAAGCAGAGGGTTCCTGGAGTTCCAAGCAATTTCTTTTAAAGAGCCCATGCACCAACATACTTAGTTAACTGAGTTCCAGTGCTGAGCTCCAGTGCTGGGACAGTTGTTGGAAGGGCACCAGGGTCACAGGGGGAGGAAATGAACTGTCTGGCATCGGGGCAAGAGCTGGTGGGGCAACCTTCTGCCAGACAAAAGTTCTGGCAGAGGTCACTGTTTCTCTTCTGAGAACACTCCTACAAGAGCTGGCAGGTTGGCACCATATCTAAACTTCCATCAACCTGGCTTACACTGTTTGCCCCGCTCAGGTGATTCCCTGAGACCTATATAAGCTGTTTCTAGTTGCTTTCCCATACTAATGGCCTGTCTTGGCTTATGCTTCAGGCTTCCCTAAAACCTCCCAAACAGTCAGCATCTGGCTTCAGCATGCCCCATACCTATAAGTGGCTGGTAATGGTAGCAGCCAGCCTAGGATTGCAGCTTGGCCTCAAAGGACAGTAAAGGTAGCAGCCATTTGCAGGTTGCTTTGTTGCTCATGCCAAGTGGCCCCAGGAGGAATGCAGGCAGCAGCTGATGTTGGCCTATACCTTGCTGAAGGCTCCAGAACCAGCACACCCAGTGGACAGCTTCAGACCACATCAAAGCACCACCACCCAACCTCCTCCACATGTGATACACTCAAGGGGTAGACTCAGTGGTCACCAGAGCGCCACTGAAGTAAATCTTGCTCTGTGCGATGGGCTCCTTCCTGCACAGCTGCTCCTCCATGGTGGTTGGAAGTTGGTGGTCAGTTGTTACAGCCAGCTCTTGCAGCTGATGACCCTGGGAGTAAATCTCTTTCATTGATGTGCTAACAGCAATCAAGGCTCAACCATAAAAGGAAGGTGTACAGAACCAACATGAGGGGTACACCTTGAGTGCTTGGCTTAGGTGATTGGGGGAGACTGTGCCACTGGACCCTATAGACCACCTACTACATGAGGCCACTACCAAGTCTATGAGGTGTAGGAACTTTGCCTAATACATAGAAATAAGTACAGGGGAGCTGTCAAAATGAAGAGACAAAGAAATATATCCCAAATGAAAGAAGAGAACAAAACTAAAAAAATAAAGTTAAAAAATTAAACATGATGAAGACAAGCAATCTACTAGATGTAGAGTTTAAAACAATGGCTATTAGGATGTTTAATGAACTTAAGAAAAAGAGTAGATGGCTTAATGAGAGCTTCAAGAGATAGGAAACATAAAAGTGGAACTAGAAAACAGAAAGGAAAAGTCATTAATGGCAAATACATTAACTAAAATGTATCCCCTATAATGTATATTATAGGGAATCAACAATGGAGTAAAGTAGAGGATCAAATCAGAGATTAGGAAGATATGGAAGCAAAAAACACCCAATCAGAAAAATCAAAAGGAAAAAAGAATTTTTTAAAAAGCAGGATAGGGCCCTGGCTGGTGTGGCTCAGTGGATTCAATGCTGGCCTATAAACTGAAAGATTGCCAGTTAGATTCCCAGTCAGGGCACATGCCCAAGTTGCAGGCTGGGTCCCCATTTGGGGGCATGCAAGAGGCAATCAATCTATGTTTCTCTTGCACACGGATGTTTCTCTCCCTCTCTGTCTCCTTCCCTTCCCCTCTCTCTAAAAATAAATATTAAAAAAAATCAGGATAGTATAAGGAGTCTCTGGAACAACTTCAAGCATATCAATATTGGCATCATGGAGGGGGGCAGGAGGAGAAGAGAGAATGCAAAAAATTGAAAACTTATTTGAAAAAATAATGACAGAAACTTCCCTAACCTGGTGAAGGAAATAGATATACAAGTTCAGGAAGTGCAAAGAGTCCCAAAGAAGATGAACCCAAAGAGGCCCACACCAAAACACATCATAATTAAAATGGCAAAGATTAAAGACAAAGAAAGAATGTTAAAAGCAGCAAGAGAAAAGTAGTTAGTTACCTACCAGGAAGCTCCCATAAAACTATCAGCATATTTTTCAACAGAAACTTTGCAGGCCAGAAGGGTTTGGCAAGAAATATTCAAAATGATGAAAAGCAAGGATCTACAACTAAGATTACTCTATGCAGCAAAGCTATCATTTAGAATGGAAGGGCAGATAAAGAGCTTCCAAGACAAGTAAAAGCTAAAGGAGTTCATCACTAGCAACCCAGTATTACATAAAATGTTAAAAGGTCTTCTTTGAGAAGAACAAAAAGTAAAAAATATGAAGATAAAATGGAAATAAATACATATTTATCAACAATTGAATCCAAATAACAAAATAAATGAATAAGCAGAACAGAAACTGGCTAGATACAGAAAATGTTTTGGTGGTTGCCAGAAGGGAGAGGGATTGGGTGATGAATGAAAAAGGTGAAGGGATTAACTGGTACATGTTGATTGTTAGAGAATAGTCATGACGATGTAATGTACAGCATAAGGGATGTGGTCAACAATATTCTAATAACTATGTATGATATCAGAAGGGTGTGAAGTTTGTTGGGATGGTCACTTAGTAAGTTATTACACTGGGGTGTACACCTGAAACTAATATAATATTGTAGGTCAACTGTAATTTAAAACTAAAAAATTATTTAAATTTAAAAAGGAGAAAACAGAAAGGAAGAAGCCAGCCACAAATAACACATATTATATGATTCCACTTATTTGAAATGGCTAGAACAGGCAAATCTATAGAAACAATAAATTAGTGGTTACCTAGGGCTGTTGGTTTGGGGCAAAATAAGGAGTGAGTACTAATGGATATGGGATTTCTTTGAGGGCTGATGAAAATGTTCTAAAATTAATTGTGGTGATGGTTGCAATTCTGTAAATACACTAAAACCATTGAAATATACACCTTAAATGGGTGAATTGTATGGCATGTGAATTATATCTCAATAAAGCTACTGTAATAAAATTTTAAATGGTACAAATAAAAAGTTGGAGGAAAAAATTAATTTACTGTATTTGAGGAGGTAGGATTATAATGGGCGATTAAAGTAAATTCTACTTTCCTGTATTTTCCAGTTGTTATGGTATGTACTACTTTTATAAGGAGAGAAAAAAAAGATATAACCTCAGACAATTAATTGACCTATTGAATCATTTAGTATTTTCTGTCTTAAGTGCTACTGAAATTTGTGTGTGGAAAATGCAGATTTTGACATACTTGATGTGGGATTCTTAATTTTTGAAGCAATTGATTAACAGATTCAATTACTTCTTGTGGTCTCAGGCTATTAACAGAGGGAAGATTTTTTTGCATTCTCATTGATTGTGCCAGGATCTAGTTTAGACTGTTTAGATATGGTTAAAGGTGAGAAAGCTTTGGAAATGTACTAAATCCATCTTGGGGTTAAAATATGTTCTGTGAAGCACTCATTCTTTTCTACTCCAAACACCCCTGCAATGGACTGAATGCTAATGTCTCTCCCAAATTCAACATAAGAATTTGGGGCATTAATGTACTGTCTACAGAGTAGATGGCAGACATCAACCCTTTTAAGGATCAGAAGTCACAACTTGATTCATCCAGTTCTTGAGTGTGATACTGAGAGAATCCTAAGACAAAGCTTCAAAATCAGCTAGCCCATCTTAAAGGTCTAGCCGTAGACCCAACTTAAGTATTTCCTCTATGATCATTTTCCTAATGATCATAGAAGTGAGTCAATCTTATCCTCCTTTGTGCCCTTATTTAACGATAATTGTGTTCATGACATTGATAATTTATTGTAGTTTCTTTTGAGACTCTATTCTAGAAGTATACATGTAAAAATTATAAGCACTGAGAGTATCATACAAGGCCACTCTGGCATATAAATCACCACCTCACCTAATGGAGATATCTGTTATTCAACTAGGTTACACTTGTTTGTTTGTGAAGACTCAGAATAGCAAGAATTCTCAAACTTCAGCTGTAGAGTTGTTAATATATATGTTCCTCAGTTCTACCCACAGAGATTCTGACTCCATTGGGCTGAGTTTGGACCCAGGAATCTATATTTTAATAACTCTTTAGGTGATTCAGGTGCAGATGGTCTATAGACCATACTTTTGTAAACATTTAACTATACTTGAATTCCTTACAAATCTTTCATCCTTATTTATTCTTATTCATCAATGTTAGTCCAGTGTCTGGCACATGGTAGCTACTCTGTATTTGTTTAATGGATGAATTTGTTCATTGAATGATAAATAATAAAAAACAGAATAGTGAAAAGAGGTATACTTTATATATACATGTTTCTTCAAATAGAAAATGCTTTGAAACCAAAGAAGCAAATTGAATATTTTTCATTCAGTGATTTAACAGATTCTCTAAGGGTCAGACTTCTGGTTCAATGGGTTTCCCACTAAATCCAAGATTGATTTTCCATGCATGGTCAAACATGGGATACTACATAGTAATTTTTGATTTACATACTTATTAGCAGAAATTGTACCCATATGTCTGGCATGTTTATCACTAAGTAAGGTGACTTTCCAGAGCTTTAGTACTTGCATTCTGGCCAGACTTCTCCCTCTCCTTCCCACCCCCCACACCTTTCTGCTCTCCCAGTCCTCCCTGCTGTGACACTATCTCTGGGAGTCAGAAGCTTACATTTGAAATAATACCTTTTAAGATACAAGTATGTATTAATGATATGTAAAGACAACTTAATCACAGGGCTCAGATGAAAGCTGGATGATTTCTCTAGCTTCTGCTCTTTTGATCTGCCATAGTTTGTTTGAGCAGTTAGGCATGATAACAGAGCCAACAGCAGGTGAACATGGTTTGGCAAGAGAAGAGAAAGACGGGGAACAGGATTGTAGCTCAAAGCACTAGGAATAGATGGGTTCACCCACTGGCCCTGGTCAAGGACATCTTGTACAACTCATTTTCACCTGTGGGCATTCTGACTCTCACACAATGTCCTGTTCGGATGACCCCGTTACAAAAACACTTTCTTATTTCCTTCCCATCCAGTAGGATCTTACCATACTCAGAATCTCTATTGCATATTTATACGAAGCCTCTCGTTTTTGTTAGAATGCTAGAATTCTGAGAGCAAGGTACCTGGACCTGGATAATGGTTCCATAAAATGAGAATGAGCCACTGTCCAAGGGTCATGTTTCTCTAATGTTAATGAAAGGACTGAGATAAATGTGCTAAAGTGTACTTAAGGGCCTTTGATAGAGTTTTTGTGTAAGGTGGGGGAAAGGGTAAGAATCTTATTATTAATTTAAGTCCTCACCTCACCTGAAGATTCATTTATTGATTTGAGAGAGAGAGAGAGATCGAGAGATCGAGATCGAGATCAATTGGTTGCCTACCATTTGTACCCGAACTAGGGATTGAACCCTAGGTACGTATGCTGACTGGGAATTGAACTCCCAACCCTTTGGTGTATTGGATGACACTCCAACCAACTGAGCCACCCAGCCAGGGCAAGGGTAAGAAACTTAAAGAAAGAGAGAGTAGAGAGCTTCTGGAAATTGGCAGTATATCCTATAATGGAATGCTAAATGACAATGAAGAGAAGGACCTTTTAAAAGTGTATTAATGGACCAATGATTCATTTACTTATCTTTTTAAAAAACTATTTAGCCCTGGCTGGGTAGCTCAGTTGGTTAGAGCATCATCCCATTACATCAAGGCTGCAGGTTCAATCTCTGGTCAGAGCACATAAAAGAATCAACCAATGAATGCATAAATAAGTGCAACAACAAACTAATCTCTCTCTCAAATCAATAAGTAAAAAAGAAAATTAAAAACCAACTTAGTGAGGTATATTTTATATATCAGAAAATTCATTCAAGTGTACAATTCAATGATTATTAATAATTTTACTGAGTGGTGCAACCATCATCATAAATCAATTTTAGAACATTTTCATCCTCCCAACAAGATCCCTGTGCCCATTTGCAATTATCCCCATTCCTACTCCCAGGCCTAGGAAACTAGTAATCTACTTTCTGTCTATAAATTTGCCTTTTCTGGGCACATTCTATGAATGGAATCATACAATATGTAGTCTCTGTGTCTGTCTTCTTTCTCTGGGCATAGTGTTTTTAGGATTTGTCTGTAATGTAGCAAGTGTTGGTAGTTTCTTCCTTTTTATTGCCAAATAGTATTCCATTATATGAATAAATACACATTCATGAATACACATTTAGTGTATTCATTCACCAGATAATTGACATTTAGGTTATTTATAATTTGGGACTATTATGAATAATTTTGCTATGAACATTTTTTTGCCAGTTTTGGTGTAATATGTTTTTTTAAATTTTTCTTAAATGCAGGAATGGAATTGCTCTGTCATTTGGTAGTTATATGTTTAGCTTCTTGACAAACTGTTAAATTGGTTTTCAAAGTGGCCATACCATTTTATATTCCCACTAGCAATATATGTGGGGGTCCCATTTCTCCATATACTCATCAATATTTGTTATTGTCTACCTTATTTATTATATTCTAGTGGGTGTGAAATAGCATTTCATTCTTGTTTTAATTTCATCTTTCACATTTTTATTAGCCATTAGACATTTGCATATCTTCTTTAGTGAAATATTAGGTCATATATTTTGCCCATTTTTTAATTGGATCATTTGCCTTTTTATTATTGAATTGTAAGAGTTCTTTGTATATTTTAGATATAAATCCTTCATTGGATGTGTGTTTATAAATGTGCTTTCATATTTTTATTTTCTTAGTGTTATCTTTTGTAGTACCAATTTTAAGGTTTGATTAGATCCAGTGTATCAGTTTTTCTTTTATGGAATGTGTTTTTGATATTGTATTAAAAAACAAATCTTTGCCCTAAGGCCTCAAAAATATTCTCTTATAGTTTTTCTATTTTGCTCCTTCATTTAAGCCTGTGATACATTTTGTTAATTTTTTTATATGGTGTGAAGTTAGGATCTAAGCTCATTGCTTTGCATATAGATAGCCAGTTGTCCTCACTTGTTTTATAAACTGGCATCTATTGAGCACTTGGCTTGAAGTAGTCACTGGTGATACAAAGGTGAATTACATCATTTTCAACTTCAAGTCCAGTATTGGGAGCTATATGTTCATAACCAATGAATATAGAGCAGAGGGATGCACCAGCTCAAGGTCTGGTGACATCAAGAAGAATGACTCTAAGGTAAATCGAAGGGGATGGCTTTGGTGTCCTCAGAGAAAATACCTGCACATGTTAGCCTAATGTGTAATGCTTTCACCTTCTTTAATCTCTTAACACACGCATTTGTTACCATCTTTTTTAAGGTGTATCTCAAAAAAATGTATAACTTCCCTGGCTGGTAGCACAGTGGTTAAGGCTCCGGCCTGCAAACCCAAAGGTCACAGGTTCGATTCCCCAGCCAGGGCACATAACAAGGTTGCAAACCAGGTCTCCAGTCAGGTCTGTGGCTGGAGGCAGGTGAAAAGCAACCATACATAGATGTCTCTCTCCCTCCCTGCCTCTCTCCCTTTCCCTCTTTCTAAAAAATAATGAAATAAAATCTTTAAAAAAATGTTTAAAAAAAAATGTATAACTCATAAAAACTTCAAACAGAGATTTTGCTAACAATTTTTTTTTAAGATTTTATTTATTATTTTTAGAAAGAGGGGAAGAGAGAGAGGCAGAGAGGGAGAGAGACATCTATGTATGGTTGCTTTTCACCTGCCTCCAGCCACAGACCTGACTGGAGACCTGGTTTGCAACCTTGTTATGTGCCCTGGCTGGGGAATCGAACCTGTGACCTTTGGGTTTGCAGGCCGGTGCCTTATCCACTGTGCTACCAGCCAGGGCAAATGATTGTTTTTTAAGAAAAAACACTTGGTATGCTATGGGTAGAGGCCATAGTGATAATTTAGAATTGATCATATATCAGGTTATACTCTGAAAACATGTCTCTGAGCATTTTTAAGTTAAAAGTGCTAAAAACTCTGGTTTAGTGGATGAACATTAGATTAACAATCAAGAGACTTAGTCCTGGGACTACCACTAATGGCCTTCTGTTCTTGGAACATCACATAACTTCTGAGACCCTCCATTTGCTCCCAGTATAAAGTGGCAATTAATTTCCAAGGTTCATTCAGTCAACATTTGAGTGCCAAGCAGTGGGATGTATGATTAAGCAAAGGTAAGACAAAGTTGCCAGATGATTTGATAGAGACACATGTGAAAACAAATCATTAAAAGAAAATGTACATTTTATGCTAGTTCTATGATTTCTTTGGTCTAGAATTAAATATTTTTTTTCTGACTGAGGAGTTAACTAAGAAGGATGCAGCCAGAAGGAAAGTGACCCCCAGGGTTAGTTCACAGAACATACCCTGCAGGAGGGAGTTCAGGTGTCAGACATATGACAGAGGAGCTTGAGCCTATGTACTTGCAACCAACCTTTGGACAATGACATTTCCTCACATTGTGGTAAAAAGGTATATTTTTTCTCCTAAGAGAAGTAAAAAGGAAACACTTGGGACTATTTAAAGAACTTAGCAGATATTGGGTATCTAGTGCTCTTTATTGTACTGAAAATTATAATAGATATTTCTTTTATTTTAGGTTTACCCCAAACAGCAAACCTATAGGATAAGATATTTTGTTAAGAAGTATGTTTTCTATATATATTACAAGAACATAAATCTGATATAAATCAACTTTGTGTCCTCATTCCCAAGATTTGTATTTCAGATTTGAATGACATTCTTTCCAGTACATTTTCTAAACTTTCTTTTAAAACTTTACCTCAGACTTGAACCTAAGTAACCTTAGTCTTTCAGGTGTAGATACTGAACAACTGATGCTTGCAAGCTTTTGAGACCAGGGGTGTCTGGGCTCCTTTGACTTGAGTTCTGCCTCTAATTCTTCTTTGTTTACCTCCACACACATGCACATTTTCTCGTCTTGACAGGAGACCATCCAGGGTTGCTTACATGTCAGTAGTGGAACTGTTCATGAAGTTATAAGAAGTTAAGCTAACATTACAAGACAGTCATATAACTTTAAGATCTCTATTTGGCAGTTGTACCATTTAGGAACAACCATTGTTCAAGTGTATTTAGATATGCCCTAATTATACATTATGTTTGAAAAGGCCTTGCCTTGGTCTATTAATCAGGATTTCTGCCAGTGACAGAAATCTAACTTATGTTAACGTAAGCAAAAAGAAAATTTATTGGCTCTTTTAACTAGAAAGTACAAGTGTGGAACTAGTTTTAGCACAGCTGAATCCAAGGACTCAACAGGAGAGAGCCTCTCCTTTCAATTCAGCTTACCTCTGGGTAATGGCATCATTCTCATGCAGATTCTATGTGTTGTGGTACTCAAAGATGGCTATTGGTACCTCCAGACTTAGCCAGTCCTTTATAAGTCAAGAGGAAGAGAGACTTTGTGGGGTTCATTTACTAGATCTCATTAGGAGACTCTGATTGGTCCTGCTTGGGTCATATGCTCACTCCTTGCACTGATCTTTTGAACAGCAGAAGAAGGTATAAAGATTGGCTAGCCTAGGGACTTTCTCAGTTCATGAAGCCAGGAGCAAGTGAGGCTCTTTGATTGATAAATTGCCCAAAGTGACCTGGGTGAAAGAGAGCTGGTCCCTAGTGGATGTTGGGCAAACATAAACACCAGAACCACTACATCTGATCAAGTGTTAAACTCTTTAAAGTGAAAGGAGCACAGCCATGGTTTACCACAAAAATGAAAAACTGCTATTAATATTGTAACATTTATTTGTCTTTGAAAAGATCTCAAATACTCTAGGGATTTTTAAAATTCATTCTCTTCTGATTTTACTTATGGTAATATATCATTTCACTGAATTGGCATTGTGTCAATTCATAACATTAACTTCAAATCTTATTGTTTTTATAAATATTACTACTGTGATTTCTTGCTTGAACTATGTTTGTTTCACAGTAAACATCACAAGTATCCTAGTTGAGAAAAATTATCTTAAAAAGTAGTTTTTCTTTAAAAAGTGAGATGTATTGATGGTGTTTGGTTACCTAGAATTTTTTTTAAAAGGACATTTTTTAGTGAATTTGTATTAAAGCTTTGCTAAAGACCAGGAAAGAGTTGTTTTAAAATTTTTATTTATTATTATTTTTTAGAGAGAGGAAAGGGAGGGAGAAAGAGAGGGAGAGAAACATTAATCAGTTGCCTCTCACATGACCTCAACTGGGAACCCTGGCCTGCAACCCAGGCATGTGCCCTGACAGGAAATCAAACCAGTGACCTTCTGGTTCACAAGCTGGCACTCAATCCACTGAGTCACACTAGCCAGGCTTTTTAAATAGCAAGTCCAAATACAATATATTTTTTTAAGTACTCATAAATTAGAACCACATCAGCTTTTAAAATAGAGTTATGAAGGCTGTCATACATACAGAATACACCAACATTTAAATATAGCACATCAGAATTCTCTGCATATCAAAGATGAGTAATAAAATATAAGTTGATTTTGGCTTTAGAAAATATGCTAGATATTGGCTCATCATGCATGCTGTGTTAGTTACCATGCTCTAGAGCTTTATGGGGCTTCTGTTATAGGATGAAAGAAGGGGTGGAATCATTACAAAAAGGCCCTGCTTCATTGTTATCATTAAATCTCTTTGGACTATGTCCAGTGTAGATATATTTTGTACAGAATTTCTATGTATATAGTTAATTTTAGCAAGAGCATATCTTGTTCCTTCAATCTAATGGTCAGAAAATTAGAAGCATTATGTGAAAGAATGACTTGTTCCTGGCAAATACACACTGAAATATTTAGTTATAAAGGGCATAATGTCTCCAACTTATTCTCAAAAGGTTAGAGCAACAGCAATGATAACATGATATTCTATTATATAAATGTTTCATAATTTATTCAATCTGTCCTATGTGGGTAATTATATGTGGAGGAAGATGAGAAAACTGTAACTTCAATTCAGGTGATTGGCTTTTCCTTAAGTGGCTTTATTATTTGGTTTGGAATTCTATACAATACACCATTTTGGACCATATTCCAAAGTCAATATACATACCATTAGAGTTAATAATTGAGTTGACTGTACACTTTAAATATTATCTCAAAGGACTTCTGGTAAAATGTGGATGTGGAGTCATTAATAGATGAGAGATTTCAACGCCATTTTAGAAGATAGAAAGCTATAGACTAGATGCTAGAACGCGAGTCTCCTGTTTGAAAGGGTCCACTGTATACTTAGCACAATGAATAAGAAGAGACCCTTCTAAAATAAGTTTTCATAAAATTTCATCACCCTAAGAGTAAGGAGAAAATGCTGGAAGACCAGCTCAAATACAATAGGTAGTAAAATAGCATAGTACATCTCAGTGGAAATTTTGGAAGATAGAGACAATAAAATAATGCCACTAGAATTCTAAGAAAAATTATTTTTTAACCTAGGATTGTATACTCACTCATCCAAATAATTGTGAGTGTGGACAGTTTTATATAAGTAAAGTTTTAAAAAATCTCCTCCCCTGAGTCTTTTTGCAGGAAGCAATCAGAAGATGTCTCCCAGCAAAATGAGGACTCAACCCAAGAAAGTCAAAGTCCTAAGGGCCAACAAACAGGGAATCCAACACAGAAGATTGGTGAAATCTCAGCTTCGCAGCAAGCCTAGGGAGCGGCCAGTTATAGACTGGAACAAGGGGATGAGAGTTCCATAATGAAAATAGAGGGAAGAAATTAAATGGATGGATTATCTGATAACCCTAGACTGCTCAGAAATTAATATTGATAGGTCTGTGGTAAATCTGATGGAGCATTTGGAAAAATCAAACCTCTGATATTGACAAATTAATGAATTTCAGTATAAATGTTATTTAGAATCACAGAGGTTAAATAATTAGAAAAAATACCTATACAGATGAAAGTGATTACTCATAGGGAAGAATGCAGTAGAGACTGATGAATTTGTTTGTCATCTTTTTAGTACCATTTCATTATATTGTCAAGCTAATGGGTTATATTGACTTAAAGTAACAATCAAATGAAAATAAAGGCAGTTCAAACTAAAATAAACCTTTTAAAAATGTTAATAATAGGAGAAGCTTATGTACGGGGTGTATTAGGGACTTTTCTTCACAATTTTTCTATTAAGCTAAAACCGTTTTGAGAAATTAGGTGTCTTAAAAATTGATTTGAAAAACCAGGAAAGATGAACCAAGAAATGGGGTAGAGCCCTGGCTGGTGTGGCTCAGTGGACTGAGTGCCAGTTTGTAAACTGAAAGGTTGTCCGTTCGATTCACAGTCAGGGCACATGCCTGGGTTGTGGGCCAGGTACCCAGCTGGGAACATGCAAAAGGCAACCAACTGATGTATCTCTTGCACATTGATGTTTCTCTCCCTTCCTCACTCTAAAAATTAATAAATCAAATATTTTAAAAAAAGAGAAAGGAGTATAGCACAAGATAATGCAGAATTACTTATTTCCTTATTACTTTCTGTACTTTTAAAATCCCTTTCAATATTTTAAGAACTAGACAGTACAGGAAACTCCTCTCATACCTGTTTTCCGCCTGTAGATCTAGCACATAAAAACGACAACTCTGCAATAGCTAAATATTTAAGCTTTCAAACATATTTTAAAAGCCATAATTGGCAAAAATAACCTGTAATTTTCTTTTCCTTTTTGGCATCACTCATTTTGTATCTTGTACTTCTAGTTTCCCTCAATCACATAATTATGAGCAATTCTTGAGGATTTTGAAAGTGATTTTGAAGACATGTTCTTCAATTAATTGACCAGTTTGCTTCCATTAAATGTAATCTCTTGTGCTTGGACTTCCTGCTTAAGGGTATAGTTAAGGGCAATACACCCTTTGAGGCTTTTTTCCTGATTTGTTCACTTGAATAACTAGTTCCTGGTTCAAGCAAGTAATCTTGGAGATGGTACAGAGAATATTCTTCTCATTATACATGCAGATAAACTTCCCAAAGAGTAATGCTATTTCTTGGTTCAAGATTGGATTGATCATCTTTGGATCTGTTGATTTTCACTGTGTAAATAATGGCTAACTAAATTGCATTCATTACTTTATTACTTTGACCATTCCCTTGACCTTTGAAGTTGGTTACAGCTCTTTTGAAGACTTATAAACTGAATGTTTGTGTCCCTTCAAAATTCATATGTTGAAGGCCTTTCCCTAATGTGGTAGTATTTGGAAGTGGACTTGGGAAATATTTAGGTTTAGATGAGATCGTGAGGGTGGCACCCCATGAAGGAATCAATGCCCTTATAATAAGAGGAACAGATGTGGGAGCTCTTTCTCTCCATAAACACCCATTGAGGAAAGGCCTTTTGGGCACACAATGAGAAGGAAGCTGTCTACACACCAGGAGGAGGGCCCAATCTGTAGTCACCTCAATCTTGGAACCCCTGCTTCTAGACCTGTTAAAAATAAAGGTCTGTTGTTTATGATATTTTCTTATAGCAGCCTGGTTATCTCAGAATTAATACTAAAGCTTATATATATTTTAACTCTCTTTAGAGATTGAGAAATTAATTTTATTTATTTAGGTGGATCATAGATTATGTGAGCTAAACCACAAAATATAGAATGTACCTCACTTTCATAAGGTTAAAAAATTATATTAAAGTTTATATAGAGTAAATTTATTTTATGTAGAAGGTAAAATCACATACATCTTGTTTGGAAAAGTCTTGAAACCAATATAAAAACTGAGATGGTTATTTAAGTTTACTCTGGGTAATTTAATTGCTGGTATAGAGTTACAT
This sequence comes from Noctilio leporinus, assembly GCA_004026585.1. Lineage (NCBI taxonomy): Eukaryota > Metazoa > Chordata > Mammalia > Chiroptera > Noctilionidae > Noctilio > Noctilio leporinus. The sequence goes on along the minus strand of PVIW01003431.1, from coordinate 40,707 downwards.
TGCTTTGCCCTGTGGAAAAATGTAGGTATTTGTGTACTTAATCCCCTTGTCAGTCCTTTCCTTCTGCAAGAATTTTGTAAGGAATTCTTCCCTACATTGGAGTCATGCAGAAGATATGTAAACATCCAACACATTTTTGCAAATCTATGAAATACAAAGTTGAGCATATTCAACTTTTCCCAGTATTATCTATCAAAGAAAAGGTATGAATAACTATTTTGAAATCTAAATCTAAAAGACCCACTGCAAACTATCAAAAGAAAAATAAATAAATAAAACCTCATTTGTTTACCTCCAAGCACAAATTACTTGATAAGGAGGCTTGTTTAATTAAGTAAGCATAGGTATGGTGTCAAGGATGTCAGCGAATATTACCATTAAGCATACAAGATTATAGAACACTTCATTAATACTAATGCCAAATTCTGTCCTGAAAAGGTTTCCATTTGTGTTATCCCCAGACAATGCAAAAGGGACATTTGACCCCCAGAAATTAAATAAAAAAATAATAATTCTACATTGTTCTCATTGGTATTAAACATATCTGCTAACCCTGTGACTTGTAAAGGACAAGGTTGACTTGTGACTTTATAATTTCCCCAACATAACAGTATTTAAGCAAGGCCTGTTGAACAACACTTTTGAAAGGAGAGAATGGAACTCTCTAAAGGATATGGCTCACAACTGTCTTCCCACACTCTCCTTGGTAGCAACACAAAACTTAGAAATCTCCCTAGTCCTTACTTGAAAATCATTATTTTTAGGACGCCTGAGTTTGAATCCTGCTCTCCACTTTCTAGTTATGTGATTGTGCCTGATAGTTATTAGAGCTGTTCACCAGTATTCTGGTCTAATCCTTTGGGCAGAGGGTAGGTTTGTATTTCTCCTTCTCAAAAGAGGTCATGGCCACATGACTTTCAGGAGGCATAAATAACTATCTTTCTTTCCCCTGCATGGCAACTAGCTTCATTTAGACAGCAGATGCTCCATCATTCTACCACGAGCAGAACCCTAGCCAAGCCACAATGGGCAAGTAGCATAAATGAAAAATAAACCTGTTGTTTTAAACCACTGAGATTTGGGAGTTGTTTGTTACTGCGATCTCACCTATCCTTACTAACACAATGTCCTTGACTAAGTACTTAACGTTGGCTAGAGTTCTTATCTGTAATATAGGAATAATAGCATTACTACATTACGGTTGCTGTGAGGACTAAATGAAATTATCCAGTTAAAGCACTTAGCTTTATGCAATGTCTGGCACAGGATACTCCTTCAATCAGTGTTGGCTGCTATTGTTACTATCATTATCATTCTCCTGAATCTTGGGGGCCAAAATATTACATATTTTTTAAAGTCTCCAATGTTTACCTCCTTTATATGAAGTCTTTTTAAAGAATTGTTTTTCTTTGCACATTTTTCTAAAATGTATCACATCCTTTCTACCTTAAGTAGAATTCTTAAGGATTTAAGGTCATCATTAGAAATGACAATTATTGTACTGTAATATAGTTCAGGACACATTGATGTGTGGAGGGCATGCTGTGCTGTGATATATTTGGCTTTTTGCATATTTTACAGCAATTGTGTTTTTGTCACTGTTGTCAGCACACTTTTGACAAAAGTTTCTTAGTTCATTGACCTTCTAATATACTGGTTTCAATCTGCTACAAATTTTGGAAGATGTTAACCAGTTTTTTTGGTTTGTTTATTTTTAGAATTACACATAAAAGAAATTAGCTTGAAATAAGTGACCACTTAGTAAGTATATATCACTGTAAAGAATCCCATCTAATCCTCTGTTACTATTGAAAATTTTCTACTTCACTGTAATTGAGAAACTAAATAAAGTCTAAATTGGATAGTGTTTGTATTCCATCACTTTTGCCATCCATCAGAAGTTTAAGTAGATTATCATCATTTCCAGCATTAAATAAATGAGTGTGGATGCTTGTGGAGGTTCAAGGACCTCTCCTTATTTCCTGTCTCACAAGCCCATCCAAACTGAAAGCTGGGACTGGAAGATATTACCACTATTCCTGCCACTTTCATAAACCATAGTAGCAAAGACCAGTAGGGAAAAGAGTGTGGGCAAGAGAGCAGATTTTCCGAAGGTATTCCTAATATACAACTGAAAATGGAAGTTTGTCATTACCACTTCCAGGTGATGTCAACTTCTTCGGGAGTATTGGGCATTAAAAGAAATAATATGGTTTCTGACCCTTATTTGTCTTACATATGTGATTATGATGAATTATCAGGGCATATGATTTCTGAAAAAGAGTGAAAGGCAATATAGGACATTTGTACATATAGGACATTTGTTTCTTATTGGCATTTATATCTGCTTCCTCTTTAACAACCCTAAGACTTTGCTTTCAAGATGCAAAGTAAAGGTGAGACTTTGAAAAGAGATCTGTTTTCCCTCAACCAATCTAGACAGCTGAGATGTTATCGCTCAGAATTTGAATCCCCCACAAAATAAAAAGACAACCCGCAGAATTGAAGAACATATTTGCTGACACATCTGATGAGGGATTAATATCCAAAACTTATAACGAACTTATAAAACTCAACATTAAAAAAGCAAACAACTCAATTAAAAAATGAACATATGAAAAGATGCTCAATATCACTAATCATCAGAGAAATGCAAATTAAAACCACAATGAGATACCACCTTGTATTTGTCCGAATGGTTATCAATAAATTGACAAACGACAAGCGCTTGTGAGGATGTGGAGAAAGGGGATCCCTTTTGCACCATCGGTGGATATGCAGATTGGTGTAGCCACTGTGGAAAGCAGTAACAGAGATACCTCAAAAAATTAAAATGGATCTGTCTTTTGACCCAACAATCCCACTTGTGGGACTACATCCAAAGGAACCCAAAACACTTAATTTGAAAGAGCATTTGCACCCCTATGTTCATTGCAGTGCTATTTACAATTGTCAAGGTATGGCAGTAGCCCAAGTGTCCAGCAGTAGATGAATGGATAAAATAACCATGGGACGTTTACACAATGGAATACTACTCAGCCAAGAGAAGAAGAAGGAGAAGGAGAAGAAGAAGGAGAAGGAAACTTTATGTTTTGCAATAATATATGGATGGACCTGGAGAACATGGTGTTAAGTGAAATAAGCCAGCCAGGGAAAGATAAATACCATATGATTTCATGCATATGTGGAATCTAATGAACAAACTAAAATAACAAGCAAAACAGAGACAGACTCATAGATGGAGAGCAGGATGATAGCTAGTGGGGGCCAGTTTTGGGGATGAAGGGGTTGAGCAATAAGAAAAAAGGACTCATGGACATGGACAACAGTTTGGTGATTGCTGGGGGGAGGGGAGTAAAAGAGGATAAATGATAATGAAAAAATAAAATCAGGTAAAAAAATAATTTGTGAATCTTGAGTGACAAAAATGACTTACAGAGTTGGAATAGAATAATGGTAGCAGCAAAACTCCAAAGGGAGAAAAAACAGCATTAGCTTCTGGTACCTAGACCCCTGGAACTGCCTGATAACTGATTATTTCTTTGGCTTCCAGAAATTAATTTTCTACTTTAGTCCATTTCCATTGCTTAAAAGTAATCCTTACACAATAAACTTTCCTTTTTTGTGTTTCATGGGTAGAATTAACATAAGTAGACATTTTATATGTTTTAAAATATATTGAACAAAAAGATACACTGTCTTAGAACAGATCTTTAATAATTTTGAGTAAAGATAGTTTCTAAAATGTGAGGTTATTTACCACTTATTGAGCATGTGCTACTTGCCAAGTGTCATGGTAAATGTATACACATGTAGGTAGGTATGTGTGTGTACAGTTACTTGCTTTAAATGTATATGTATAAAAAGTTGTCATTACAATAACTCATCAAATAAGATTGAAACCGGAAAAGCTAGTGTTTGTGCTGCCTGTCACTTACCAGAACCAATAAGCAGAATAGAATATTCAATTCAATAGACAGGAATTGAATATTTATGGGTGCTTTATTTAGATGGTCAGGGATATGAGAAGACAGCAGGTTTGTACCCTAGCAGACTGTCTTACATTCCATTATAAATGAGCCCTTTTAATAAGGAGAAGAAAGGCATAGGTAAGGGGTTTGGAATTCAGGGGAAAAGTTAATGAAATAAAAGCTGCAACTCTCTTCCATCTGTGTCCTGGGTGGTGGTCTTCTTGCCCTGGAGTATAGTGGCTCAGATACTATCTTGCACCATTGGTCAGATGTTTACTGATACTTCTCCAAAGGCAAAGGAAAGAAAAGAACAAATAAATAAATGGGACTATATCAAACTGAAAAGTTTCTGTTCAGCTAAAGAAAACACCAGCAAAATTCAAAGGGAACCAACTGTATGGGAAAACATATTTGCCAATGATACCTCAGACAAAGGTTTGATATCTAAAATACATAAAGAACTTATGAGATTCAACACCAGGGAGCCAGACAGCCCAATTGAAAAATGGGCAAAAGGACCTGAACAGACAGGTCTCTGAGGAAGACATACAAAGGGCCCAAAGGCATGTGAAAGAATGCTCAACATCACTAGCCATCAGAGAGATGCAAATTAAAACCACAATAAGATACCACCTCACACCTGTCAGAATGACAATCATCAACAAATCAATAAACAGCAAGTGTTGGTGAGGATGTGGGGAAAGGGGAACCTGTTGTACTGTTGCATAGAGGCTGGTGCAGCCACTATGGAAAACAGTACGGAGTTTCCTTAAAAAACTGAAAATGGAGCTGCCTTTTGATCCAGCAATTCCACTACTAGGACTATACCCAAAGAATCCTGAAACACCAATTCATAAGAACCTATGTACACCTATGTTCATAGCAGCACTATTTACAATAGCCAAGTGCTGGAAATAGCCTAAGTGCCCATCAGTGGATGATTGGATCAAAAAACTTTGGTACATTTACACAATGGAATACTACACAGCAGAAAGACAGAAAGAGCTCCTACCCTTTGCAACAACATGGATGGAACTGGAAAGTATTATGATTAGTGAAATAAGCCAGTCAGTGAAAGATAAATACCGTATGATTTCACCCATTACAGGACAATAATGAACAAAACAAACATGAATACAATGAATAGATCTTTAGTGGGCAAGCAGGGAGAGGGGAGGAGGAAGCAAAGAAGGGGAGTAGTTTAGTCAAGGAACTAGTATGAAAGAATCATGGACAAAGACAAGTGGGATTGACTTTGGGGGAGTGGGTGGGTGAGGAAGGGGACAGAGGGGAGTAAAAAAGGGATGGATGTAATACAACAACAATAAAATTAAAAAAAAAAGAAAGAAAGAAAGAAAAGAAACACCTAAACCTGTAAAGAATTTTTATAAACCTGTAAAGATTTTTTGAGCCAACACTGATGGTGTATGCTGGGGTGCAAGATCTCAAATGCTCTAGAGAGTAAGTTTTGCAGTTTATTGTATACATTTGAAATTAAGGAGGCAACATAAGGAAGATTACATGAGGTAGGGGAAAGCAAAACTGGGTTGGAATATAACATAGTTAAAATACTTTGCTCTTTTAAGGGATTAAGTCTTAGAAGGAGGGGTCTAAAAAGGGGGAATTTCAAAGATTTGTTAACCTGGATACATAGAAACAATGGATAGGGCTTGTTTAGCACAAAGGTAAACCTACTCCGAAAAGTTATGTGCCTGGAGCAAGACTACTCACCATGACCTGCCCAGTTAGGAATTTATGATCAGATCACCCTGTGAGGTTACTTACCATAAAACCCTTTTTTGGTCCACACTCCCACATCAGAAAATGTCATTTTTTGGACTCAATTATAAGCCACTGCCTGCTTGGAAAGTAGGTATATTCTCTTTACTAGAACTCTGATTGCAAAGTAGAACAGGTACTAATAAAAATAAGCAGTAGGCTTGTAACACACCTCTAATGTTAAAATGATTGTCAGTCAGTCTTATAGTCCTGTACCATTACATTCTATTTTCAAAGGAAAGATTTAATGCGGTTACCCTATTGGATAATTTAAAGTTTAGTCAGAAGTCAATATTTAAAAAATTGTCATTTGAATTTAATTGAATTAGAATATAATTTCCTGTTTTGTTAGGATCTGGCATTTTTTCCTGTTTCCTTACATAAACTATTGGAAGTCTAGAATGTATGTAGTCAAATACAGAGCAGAGAAGCAAATGAGATTATTCAAGTAAGATTCATTAGATTACTCCAGTATCATGGAGTGAATGGAGACTGCTTTATCAGTACAACTGTGCTTTTCTGAAACTCTTAAACATTTTGTGGTGGAAAATTAGCTGATGTGCTGGAACTTTTCCACACAAAAGAATAATTAAAAAAAAATTATAGGTACCTTCCAGTATTTAGGGTTCTGAAAGCATACCACAAGGAACCAGCTTTGTGCCCAAAGAGTCCCATTGTTCAATTGTTTCAAGCTATTGTTATTTCCAAGAGCCTTATTGATCAGCATTTTCCATTTTTCCAATTCAGTTAGTTTTTGAAGTTAATGCAAAATTTTCTAGAAAATGGTTTCCTCATCTTCAAAGAATCACAGAATTTCAATCAGCTTGAATGATCTCATTAAACTATAATTATATCAAATACAGCGATACCTAACCACTACAAATACCAAAATATGTCACACTGTCAAGGATTATGAGTCTATATAACAAACATTTCCTAACATAAATATTTGCCAAAAAAAAAAAAAAAACAAAAACGTTGCAGAATTGTGAGACCTTGCCCATAGTAATGATGCAAAAAGATCTGATCAGATCACTGGGAGGAGTAGGGAAAGCCATAGGAGGAGGTTTCCTAAGTCAGTGGTAAACAGCCTAGGATGGGGTTGGCTGAGAAGCTGAAGGCCTCGAGAGCGCACGGAATTATGAGCTAGAAGATTTGGAAACTTTTGGACTTCTAGGACTGGCTGGCCCTCAGGCTCTCTCTCTCCCTCAGGAATGCCTGGATGATAATGCCACGGCTGTCTGCATTTCCCAATGGATGGAATTTTGGATGGGAAAGAACTGTGGGTGCAGCCTAGGATCAGACTGGCCCAGCAGAGGGTGGCAGGGTTTTCTTTGGGTGTTCTGGAGCGGGCAAGCTCTGAGGCAGAAGCCTGCCATTCTTTTAAAATTGTCTAGCTTTTGTGTATTATGTTTAGTTTGTAAACTAACCCTATAGAAATAGGATAATTGAAAATTAACAGAAGGAATGCTAGGAGAACTCGGGTGTTAAAGAGTTCAGTCTTAATTGATAAGCTTAAGTGACTAATGCCTGTGGAAAGCTGTTATTCCAAAACTGTGAAGCTTTTGAATAAAGACTCCTTTCCTTTACCACCAAACCTTTGCCTCTGGAATTTTGCCTAGAGTGGGGTGGCAGACAGCAGGACCCCAATTGCTGTTTTGCAATAGCAAATATACAATTATTATTTGTAGAAAGGCCTTTACTACAATGGTACCCCAAGGGAGAAAGCTAGGTTCTGGTTTTCTTCAAGAATCCTCCCAAGTATTAAACACAGTTCTTAGAACTGCAGTTCTCTAACATGAATAGGTTTGTTTATTCCTGATTCCTCTTAATTCACAATATACATGAATGGAAGAAGGCTCAGTATCAGTCAGGGTTCTGCAAAGAAATAAAACTAATATGATACACATATATTTATTTATTAATTTTAAAGATTGGCTTCTGAGATTGTGGGGACTAACAAATCTGAAATCTGTAGGGCGGATAGGCAGACAGGCTGGCAACACAGGCAGAAGTTGGTGTTTCAGCCATAACACAGGATTATTTCTTTAGGAAATCTCATTTTTTGCTCTTAAGGCTTTCAACTGATTAATGAAGTCCACTCACATTATTGAGGGTAAACTCTTTTACTTAAAGTCAACTTGTTACCAAACAGCAAGTGGGGTCCTACAGTCTCCCACTACCCTCTAGACAAATGCCAGAGGCAGAGGTTTGGTAATAGAGGAAAGGAGGATTTTTTAAAAAATTAGTAATTAATTAATTAACATATTTATGGTTAAAGATTGTATTTATTATTTTTAGAGAGAGGGAGAGAGGGACATCAATGTGTGGTTGCCTTTCACCTGCCTCCAGCTATAAACCTGGCTGGAGACCTGGTCTGCAACCTGGTTATGTGCCCTAGCTGGGAATCGAACCAGCGACCTTTGGGTTTGCAGGCCAACGCCTTATCCGCTGTGCCAAGGAAAGGAGTTTTTATTTAAAAGCTTCACAATTTTGGACTAACAGCTTTCGACATGCATTAGTCACTTAAGGTTAAACTTTTTAACACCTGATTTCTCCTATCATGCCCTGTTACTTTTTAATTATCCTGTTCTATTGGGTTAGTTTCCAAACTAAAACAACACAATACACACAAAAGCTACATAATTTTGGAAGGAGGACAGGCTTCTGCCTTAGAACCCATCCCCTCTAGAACATCCAAACAAGAATAACCCTGCCACCCTCTGCCAGGCCAGTCTGACCCTAAGCTGCACCCGCAGTTCCTTCCCATCCAAATTACCATCGGGTGGGCAATGCAGACAGCTGCAGCACGATCATCCAGGCATCCTTAAGAGATAGAGTTGGAGGGCCAGCTGTTTTTATTCCCACTGGCTCTGGAGGAACTTAACTTCTTAGCCATTCCCTATCCTAGACTGCTTTCCATTGCTTTGGCAAACTTCTCCTATGGCCCCTTCCTACTTCTCCCCAGTAATCTGATCAGATCTCTCTGTATCAACCTGATTGTAGATATTAACCACATCTACAAAAATACTTGCACAGCAACACCTAGAAAAGTGTTTGATTAAGCAACTGGGTACTACAGCATAACCACGTTATCACATTGACTCATCATCACTGAGCCTCTAAGTGGCAGCCATGCTGGTGCAAAGAAGTCTCTGCAAGTGTTTCAGACGGAGCCCAACCTACTTAAGAGCGGCTGGGGAAAGGAGACAGGCTAGGTGTCACTTGTTGACCTTTTCTCCTCTCCAGACATCCACCACACCACTTCCTCTGTGACTGGGCTGACGGGAAACTGTGCTCTAGATAAACTAGCAAATGATGGTTTAATCATTTCCAGGAAACTTGGTTGTAAGAAGTCAAGATCTAAATGACTTTATGATGGCTCTCAACAAGTAGCTCCTGTTAGGTCAGGGTGAAGTTATTATTTATTTTAGTGAAAATAACGCCCTTGGCTTCACTTTACTGATGAGAGTTTTTGTTTTTTGTTTTTTGTTTTTTAAATTTTATTTATTATTTTTCAGATAGTGGGGAAGGGAGAGAGTCCGAGAGGGAGAGAGACATCAATGTATGGTTGCCTTTCACCTGCCTCCAGCCACAGACCTGGCTGGAGACCTGGCTTGCAAGCTGGTTATGTTGCCCTGGCTGGGAATCGAACCAGCGACCTTTGGATTTGCAGGCCAGCACCTTATCCATTGTACCACCAGCCAGGGCTGATGAGAGTTTTGATGATAAGGTTTTACTTTTGAAATACCACTTATGGGAGCCATTTGCACCTCCTCTCGCACTGGCACAAACTTACAATATTTAATAATAAGATAGGCTTAAGACTAGTGAGGGACTTCTAACTAGTGAGAGGTTTCCAACTCCCTCTTGCTTTCAGAACCTCTGAAATGCATTTTCATCTTATGGTTGGTTTATGCTAAAAACCTGTGAACTGGGACACAGAACAGGAATAGTAATGGAAAGATTGGGTCCCAGATAAGCATAAAAATTGTTCATTATTGAAAGGTCTTGAAGGTGTAATCCAAAATATGGGTCATGGAAAATTTTAAGGACATAGCAACGTTATGAGACAATCTTTCAGTTCTATTTTGTGTAGCAGGCCAGTTAAATAATGAAGGGTAGCAATTAAAATGTAAGACTTAGGCAACGTAGTAAGGAGGTGATATTTTGTATCCAAATTTATCTTCAGAAACATGGATAGTCAATAAGATCCTGGGCAAATTACTTTCCTGCCCTCCCTAATAAAATTTAACCAAGAAGAAAATGCAATATACACCCCACTAATCAAATAGTTGTAAAATAATCCCAGACTTTCCTTTATTTCAGAGTAATTTTAATCAAGAAATGAAATAGCTAACAAAAGCCAGAGTTACGGTCACCTAATGCAGGCAAAGCATTTTTTAAAACCATAATGCCAAAAGTTGACACTAACTGAAGATACTGCAGAAAAATTGCCCAGTATTTGCCCCAAGTTACTTTTTTAACAGTCTCTTCCCCTAAAATGCCATCAAAGTTTACTTTGTTTAAAGGAAAAAATATCATTTTACTCATATTGTGCCATTTCAGTTGTATTTTAATTTACCTGTGACTAAAAATAATAATAATAATAATAATCCAAGGGGGCAGGGGAACATATTTACATGGTGCTTTTGTAAAAGCAAAAAATTAAAACATTTCTTCACTTAAAAATGGTTGAAGCATTTAAACAATCTTTCACTTCTCAGTTGAAGCCAAGTGGGAAGTAATTTAGCAGTGCTATTTGGAATTCCTAGGGATAAGATTCCTCCCAATCACAAAGAAAAGTGCTTTGTTTGCTCTCAAAAGAACCTACACAGAATCTGAGCAGAAATATCTGCTGTTTTATAGTAGATAAAACTACTGAGGTATGTCTTTTACAGCTAGAAGAAAGATAATAGTTAGTAGGACCTCTACTTTCTTTGTAGTGTCTGATAGAAACAGAGGAATTAGGCTTTCTACCTGTAACATATTACATCAATTAAAACAATTTAATGATATGTTGTGTGAAGTAAAGACCACAAAGTAATTTTGGCTTTATTTTCTTATGAGTAGAAAAAAAGTGTATATTTTTCCCTTCTGTTTTTCTAAGGCCACAGAATCAGAGTATCCAACGCTCATTTTCTTAGAACTTGATGGTACACTTTTTTTGCCAGGATAATCTCATTAATTCCAAATAAAGGCCAGGCCTTCTGGCATGGTTAAATGTCATATTCTAGGTCATTAACAATATTTTCTGCTCTGAGTTTCACTTAGTAAACTTCTGATTGAGCCAATAAACTGGTGCTTGTTGATTTGAGTTTGAGTGTAAATAGTCTGATGCTTTCCCACATTTTCCCCAACAGACCAAATTTAATAAAATACTTTTCTGCCCTGGGGAAACATTAGGTAGAAAGTTCAGTTGTTTTGAGACAAAGCTAACCAATATCCTCAGGCCACGTGGAGACTCAGTAACTCAGTAACAGAATGAAGGATCCTGTTTGACTGTCTCCAACTTGACTTGCCATTTCCGTTTAATTATGCCATTGCTTAAAATAGATGAAGACTCAAATACGAAAAAGAAACTTTACCGAACAACTTTCACTGCTGATTCAACTTAACAACAGTTATTTTGTGGGTTGCCATGTCAATGTCCAATTATTACAGCCAATTTTGCTGTCTTTTTCTTTTTTATTATTATTATTTTTTAAAATATTATTGTTGTTGTATTATTTTTCTTTAAAGTGTAAGGAAAAATGGGAGAAGAGGCAGGGACCAAATATCCTGGAAATGTGTATAGGAAAGCTAAAGAGACAGGAAACTAATTAAAGTTTGGTCTGTGTCCACCAAATGCTGGGAGTAGTGGGAAAATACAGAGAGACACTTGATCATCATTTGTTGGTTCTTCTAGTTTTTCAAGTTCTCAGCAGAACCAGGAAGAAAATCATTCTATAAAAAAACTTGCAAGGAAAAGAAATCAAGAAACTTTCTGGAAGTATTTGTTTGTGTTTCCCTGGCTGCTTAGTGTCTAGGTAAAACTGTAAATGCTGAGGAAAAATTCTGAACTACTTCAAAAAATATGATCTTATTAGAAAATGTATTTGCTAGTTCCCGTGTCAATCAGTATTTAAAATATTTAATTTGGGGGAAATACACCTATTGCTAAACTTGACCATGCTCTGACCACACTTAAGATTTCTGCTAGGCCAATGAAAATAAGAGTCTGTCTCAAAAGTATCGGCCGAGCAAACTTTTAATTATGTTGACATTGGCTCGATACTTTCAGGACACACCTCTATCCCTAAGATTGATGTAATGCGCATGCTCACTATGAAATCAGTCTTTCCTATATAATGTTTACCACAACTTTGGAGATAATTCAGTGGAGCACAGGTGTTCAGATGTGAAATCATGCCAGGGGTCGAAAGGGGTTTTCAATTTTTTCCAACATAAAGAAATAAGGGTATTTGAATTAATCAAGAAAGCCTGGGAAAGCTTTCCCAAGATGATATACTACTAAGCTGAGATCTAAAAGAGAATTAGATTTTCTTTAACCACATGATTAACTAAGGTCTAAAAGATAGAAAGTCTTGGCCGGTGGCTCAGTGCATAGGCGCTGGCCTGCAAACCCAAAGGTCACTGGTTCGATCCCCAGCCAGGGCACATAACCAGGTTGCCAGCCAGGTCTCCAGCCAGGTCCTTAACTGGAGGCAGGTGAAAGGCAACCATACATTGATGTTTCTCCCCCTTTCTTCCTTTCTTCCTCCCTCCCTGCCTTTCTCTCTAAGAGTAATAAATAAAATCTTTTCAAAATAAATAAATAAAAATAAAAGTGAGAACGAAATGTAAGATGCAGTTGAATGGCTCCATGAATGAATGAATGAACAAATAAATTACTTAAATTTGCATGTTGTCTACATGCACAACATGAACTTTGCTGGGGGATATAATGGTGAGCCGAAATACATTCAGTCTTGGTCCTTATGTCAATTTTTCTCTTAGGAAGCACTTATCACAATACAGAAACAAATGTAAAATCATTGCTCTGTGAAATAAAACAAGGTGCTACTGAAACATATACAAAGGGAATTTGAACTAATTGAGACTTGTAATGAAGACTTTTATGTGGAAGTTACAACTGAGCTTCAATCTACTTAAGAGTTAAATAATCAAAGAGAAGAAAGAGAGCACACTGTTTCAGGCAGAGGTACAAAGGTTTGCCTGCCCATCCCTACCAGAGGGGCTTCTGCCCTCCTTGCAAAATAACTTTTTATAACATGAGGGAGTCTGAAGAATGTTGTCAGTTAAAATTGTAAATAAATCACGGAGTGGCTAAAAGAGTAAATTAGTTAGAGCCTAAAACTAATCTGGTGGGGGCAGTGATTTTGATGTCCACTAAGGCAGTGGCCATCAACATGGAGGAGAAGAAAATGTAGAAAGATGAGCTTATTATTCTTAGACCTGAAATAAAAGAAAGAGGTTCTGGGACCTGTGCTTCAGATGACCTTCAAATCAGATAAGTACAATACATAAACAATAAATTATTTACACACTATAGACATTACTGTCACTAAACATTCATGATTGTGTCCAAAACGCATCAGGCTACAGGGAAATTCCTTTCCAGATATTTTAACCTACCTCCTGGAAATAAAAAGCAATTGCATTTGAACATTATGACATATTGTTGGTTATGCTACTTCCAACATGAGAAAAAGAGAATGCTTCAGAGTCCAGGGGGGATTTGAATGGCAAAACACTTAAATAAGGGAAAAGATAAATTAATTAACTTGTCAAATCCTACTAATAGCATGAATGCAATGGGTACTTGCATAATGAAATTTCTTTTCCCACTGGTGCTGAGTATCTATTTTCTTGCTTCTCTCCATATAATCCAATTCATGGTTCTGGAATTATTCCAGATAAGCTCAGCATTTGTAATTCTTACATATGTTGGCTGAGGAATATTAAATTATTTAATATTTTGTAATATTATATAATTCATATTGTTCTTAAATTTGTATAAATCTGTGTCTAGATGTAATATACTTAAAATTAAAATGTAATACCAATTCTTAATATTGATAACTAGGGGGATGTTGAATGCTACAAATGCAAATAGTTTTATATTTATAAAAATGTTTAAGATTAAGCCCTGGCTGGTGGCACAGTGGATAAGGTACAGGCCTTCGAATCCAAAGGTCACTGGTTCCATTCCCCAGCCAGGGCACATAACCAGGTTGCAAGCCAGGTCTCCAGCCAGGTATGTAGCTGGAGGCAGGTGAAGGACAACCATACATTGATGTCTCTCTTCCTTTCTGTCTCTCTCCCTTCCCCTCTCTCTGAAAATAATCAATAAAATCTTTTAAAAAATGTTTAAGATTAAATTTTAAAATATTAAAATAGAAATTTAAACATTATTTAATATTGCTTTATAATATGATATTCATTATAGTTTATTTTTGCCTTTTTATTTTAATAATGTATATTTCAGCAGAAAAATAACACATGAAAAGTTTTTATTTTTCTGAACTTTAAAGGTACAGTTTTTATTAAAAATATATTCAAATTTATATCGCTTACATAGCTACCATTTACTTTTTAATCTTTTAGGTCACTGAAAATGAGGACTGGTAAAGAATAGAGGATTGTGATAGAAGTGTCAAAAATAGATATTAGAAAAGAAAATGTCTGGCAAAAAAGGAATAGGAAAATTTCAAAGAGAAATTGTACTTAATTTTTTAAAAAATATGGGAACAGTGAAAGTTAGCAGACTTCTGTTGAGCATGACCTTAATAGAATTAGCAAACAAGAAATTACAATTTTTATTTAATGATATTTAACTACTGATCAAAACAATGCATTAATAAGAACATTACTCTCATTAAATCCACAACTTAAAGGTTAGATAAAAGGCTTTTGCAACTTTATACTCTTTATTAAATGAATATTTAGTTACTTATTAAAGCAATGAGAATGAAATGAGAATCAATTTTATTTCATAACCCAGAAACAACATAATCTACACTGGCCTTCCCATTAGTATATGGAGACTAGATGGTCTTGAAATCAGCAAATATAGGAAGAACTTCCTCAGAGCATTTTAGTGGATGATGATCTTAAATTCTGAAAAATCATAATGTGATAAACTATATGATAAAATTAAAGTATTTTGTAAATTTTTTTGCAATCATTTATCATATGCAAACATACTACAATGTTTGATTGTGCTATATGAAGTTAATGTTCACTTTTCTTTTTTAAAGATTTTATTTTTGGGGGTGGGGGAAAAAAAGAACTTTATTGCTTTTAGAGAGAGAGGAAGGGAGGGAGGCAGAGAGGGAGAGAAACATCAATGTATGGTTGCCTTTCACCTGCCTCCAGCTACCAACCTGGCTGGAGACCTGGCTTGCAACCTGGTTATGTGCCCTGGCTGAGAATCGAACCAGCGACCTTTGGGTTTGCAGGCCGGCACCTACCCACTGAGCCACCAGCCAGGGCTAAATGTTCACTTCTGAACTGAGTATTGTTTTAAAATTTTTATTTATAATTTTATTTTTCACTGTCTCAGTAGAGCTAAGATCCTCCAAATGGAATGAATGAAAAAACCATGTAATAATTTTAACCTAAGAAAGTTGTCTAATTTGGCATTTTCTGTCCATAGAACTCTAATTTTGTAAAAAATCTTTATTTAAAAACATAATTAGGAATTTTGGTGGACCAAAGGTAGGATATATAATAGTTAATGAATTATGGCAGTGTGTATTTTGTTAATCATCCAAATTCAGATGGGCACATTAATAATTAAATTCAATAGTCTTAACTTAGCTAATCTTGGCACATATTCTTAGAAATTTTGTTGTTATGAAATTATAATATTTGCCAAGATAGAAAGACATTTCGGCTAACAGTTTTGGTAGCCTGATTTATAACATTTAAATATGGGCCTCCAATTATATTCTACAAATGTTAGGGGTAGACCTGGGTGAACTACTTCTTCCACAATGAAATTTCATTTCTCACGGGTGCTAGGCATCCATTTTGGTTTTTCTTTTTGTTTTTGCTTCTCTCCTATAAATATTCATGGTTCTGGAATTATTCTTGATATGCTCAGTATTTGCAATTACTGCATTTCATGGCTGTGGGACAGCAGCTTGGAGCCCCATGCTTGGTCAGTCAGCCTCATTTAGGTTAATGATTGGTAAGATTAGATTGTGGACAGCTTGGAGTTGGACAGCATCAAGCAGCACTGTTTGTGATCTCTTGCAAGACTTATAGCAGGGTGACTACCAGATGCCTGGGGATAAGGGTAAGGATGGAGAGGTTGTTTTTAAGTAGTACTCTTTTCCACCCCTCTGCCCTTCACCCCCTACCCCCATTCTGGGACTTGCCACACTAAAGACAAGCCCTGAAGAGCTAGATGGTGTTACCTAGGCTTAGCCCTAAAGTTTACAAAAACCACTTACTTAATCTTGCCTTCCTCATTTGGAAATTGAGTTAGAGTATTGACCCTTCTTAATACCACATTGCTTCAATGGGTGGTACGTAAAAACAATTATAAAATGCTTGGCAATAGTAAAGCCCAAATGAGTGTGCCAGGACCATGTTTGCTATGTTATAATGCCTTAAAAACTCATTTATCATGTTGTTATGTTGCCACGTTGTAAGGGAATGCAGGACCAGCTGCCTGCCACTCTGAAAGCCAATACTCAAGAGGCAGGTGCTGGTGTAAAGGAACCTGGTTTCTTCAGGTGTCGGCCATCTAGAAGATGGGGACTCATGTCTCAAAGCCCATCTCCACCTCTCAGTAGAAGCAGAGGTTTTTTTATGAAGGAGAGGGGAACAGAACAAAGAGATCAAGGAAGCGGGTAAAAAAGTTCTCTACGTGGAGATGAGCACAGCCCATTCCTATAAGGCAAGTGATTTTGCAGTGAGCATCAGCCTGGCTTCATATCAGACTGGCTGCACAGCATTCCAGCTTCACGTCATCCTGACTCCAAAATTGAAGGTCAGCAAGTCTCCCGGAGCTGGGGGATGCCTGAAGGTCAGAGTTTGTATCTTTTAAAGTTCCTGGGATTCTTATACAAACACACTATTTATCTATAAGCTACACATTAGTCAGAGTCAGCACTTACAGAAACAACATCAAAGAAATGGTAGGGCGGGTTACTATTTTCTGTTATCATTTTCCACTGTTACAATGTCATTTGCCATATTTGTATTTAGCTGTTCATTACTTTTCTTGAAAATATTTTATGTGGATGATCGAAAAATTATAAGAGATTTAAATGAAATTTCTTCCGATTTAATTATAGCCTTATTTTCCCAGAGCATGACATTTTTTTTTTTTTTTTTTTTTTTAAGAATAATAAGAAGAAAAATACCCTGGACAGAGAAAAATTCAGCTCCATTTATTTTCTCTATCCAGGTCTTCTGGTGGTAATTAACAGATGGTGCTTGTTTTCTATCTGATAAACCAATGAGCAAACATGGGCTTCATCTTTAACTGGCAGTAGTTTGTCATCTAAGGCTAGATGTCAATAGTCTGGCACAGCACTGACCTGGGTTTTATAAAACCAGTTCTCCCACCCTGTTGGGAGGTCCAAGTGTCAAATTCTCATAGATATTTTCTTCACTTTCTGGTTAAAGTGAACCTGCCCTGCCGTTGTTGTTATATTTTCAGTACCAGTCCTTGATAAGGCAAAATACAAGGTTAACAATGTTTGAGAAGTATCTTTAAAATCTTTATAAAAATGTATATTTCAATGTGATTTTATATTATTTGTTAGTTTTTTGAGGCAAAAGTCTTGCTTTTTCCCCCTTCCCTTCTTGAGTATAGTCTTTATCAATGCAAATTATAAGAGCACATATATATACTGTGTTTTGTTTTGTTTTAAAAATCCATGTAATAGTAACCTATACTAATTATTTTGCTGCAAAACAGATTATTACAACAGTGGCTTAAAACAACAAATGTATTATTTCACAGTTTCTATGAGTAAGGAATTTGGGAGCAGATTAACTGGGGGCTTTTACTCAGGGTGTCTCATGAAAACAAAATATAACAATATTTAGGACAAACTAGAAAAGACTATAGACTGAATCTGTCCCATGAGTTGCCACTTGAGACTTGTGTATTAAATGAAAATCCCTGAACTTAAATGATTGAAACCTGAATCATTTAGTGAACATTTACTGACTACCTCATCAGGGTCAGTCTTTGTGTATAGGACCCTATCTCCGACCTCAAAGAACCTTTTATTTCTAAATTTTAGTAGCCCTTTTTGGTGACCATAAAGATGTTTTGGTCTTGACTATTGAAAAATAAACCCTGCTTAGCCTTGTTCATTCTATTAATTTGCTAGGCAACTACTTTTTCATTATCTTAAGGTAAACGAACCAAATCCAAGTCAAATTATTTCAAATTCTAGACAAAGTGAATATGTATTAATGAAACTTAAATTTGCAAAAAAAAAAAAAAAAAGTGTCTGAGAGCAAACTTTTTTTTTCTTAATATTTTATTTATTATTTTTATAGAGAGGGGAAGGGAGAGAGGAAGAGAGGGAGAGAGACATCAGTGTATGGTTGCCTTTCACCTGCCTCCTGCTACAGAGCTGGCTGGAGACCTGGCTTGTAACCTGGTTACGTGCCCTGACTGGGAGTCGAACCAGCGACCTTTGGGTTCTCAGGCTGGCGACTTATCCACTCTGCCATCAGCCTGGGACCAAACTTTTTAATGAGAGAGGTACTATGTATACAGACAGGAGGGCAACAGGGAATGGAATAGAAAATCTATATTCCTGTGTAGAAAAAAATGTAACATAGTGTTTTTGAACCTGGTAATCTAATCTTAACACAATCTTGTCTTTTTTCCCCAGCCCCACCCAACCCCTATAAACTCCTGGAAATGTACAGTTCTTGTAGAAAAGCAGTATGTTCTGCCTTCTGGAAGAATGGATATCTATGTTCTCCAAGCCCTAGTAAACATGCCAATACGAGTTTATATTGGCGCAAATGTAGAAATATATTTTCCACCATGACACTGGGAAGCATTTCAGATTTCTGGTTCCTTAAAGATCCTGCTGCCTGAAAGTGCTGTTCAGAAGTCTACTTTGCTATGACTAATTGTTAGAACAGCAGAAGAGTTACTGTTTTTGAACTCACATCAATATCCTTAGAAGGCCTAATTATCTGTATGAAGCAATGTTTCTGAACAGAATATTAACCCGAGAGCCTCAGAAATAACCTATATAAGAAGAAAAAGATAGCATTTTGTCACATACACCTAAATAAGTGATTTCTTCTGGATGACAAAATAAGAAAGTCATCACTATATGCTGACTAATAAAACTTGTTCTAGTTTGAGAGTTAATACCACATCTAGTAGATTTTTTGCATCTGCTTGAGTTATCTTTTGCTACATCACACACCACCCTCAAATTTAGCACCATAAAACAGCAATTTATTTGCAATCCTTCATAGTTCTGTAGCTTGACTGGCCTCAATTGAGCTTGGAGTTCTTGCCTGGGGCCTCTTCTATGGTTGCAGTTACATGGTGCTGAGGCTAAAATAACTAAAATAATCAGAAAGCTCATCTGGGTTGGACATCTAAAATGGCTGGAAGACCTAGAGGCTAGTAGTACCTGTCTTTTCACACATCCTCTTCACATGGCTAGCTTGGGATTTTTTATAGCACTATAGTCTCAGGGTAGCTGGAGTTCTTACATAGTCTCAGGGTAACTAGAGTCTTACACAGGGTAGCCAGAGTCAAGGTTCAAGATACTCTGTCAGAAGCTGCATGACTTTTTATGACCTAGCTTCAGAAGCCATGCAGCACCATTTAGATTTATTCTGTTGGTCAAAAGCTAGTCATAGGAGACAATTGATAGAGCATCCAATGGCCAAAGCAGGACCAATTCAAGCAAAAAAAATAAATAACCTTCGTCAGGTGGCTTAGTTGGTTGGAGCATCACCCATACACTAAAAGGTTTCAGGTTCAATTCAGGGCATTATAGATACCTAAGGTTGGGTTTGATACCATGTTGGGGCATGTATGAGAGGCAACCAACTGATGTTTATCTCCCACATCAATGTTTCTCCCTCTCTTTATCTGTTTCTCTTCCCCTCTCTCTAAAATTTTAATAAAAAATACAAATCCTTGGGTGAGGATAAATAAATAAATGTATTGGATTATAACCCAAAGTATAAAATAGGGATCTATTGAATCCACATTTATTTAAATAAATGATTGAATAAATAAATAAATGGGGAGAATGGACAAATCCCTTTGAAAAAGAATTTTGAAAAATTTATGTAGATGCCCTACTCTCAGAGAAGGGAAGTATAAGTCCCCACTTAAGTGTGGGCTGTTTATAATGACTTCCTTCCAAGGAGAACATAATGAAAGGGAATAAAAAGAGTATCTCAGCCAAAAGATCAAGGTCAGTATTAATAGTGATGTGATGAAAATGATATGATGTGATGAAAATAGCACTTTACTTCTGTGGTCTTCCTGCCAAAAACCCATAACTTCAGTTTAATCATGAGAAAAACATCAAACTAGTTCCAATATAATGGCATTCTACAAAATGTTTGATCAATAATTCTTCTCAAAAGGGTTCAAGGTCATCAAAAACAAGGAAATGCTAAAAATCTGTCACAACCAAGATGAGCCTAAGGAGCCAGTGACAAGGAAATGTAATGTGGTATTATGGAGGGGATCCTGGAGCAGAAAAATACATTACGCAGAAACTAAGAAAATATGGATAAATTACTAAGGACTTTGGTTGGTAATAATGTGTTAATATGTGTTCACTAATTGTAACAAATGTACCACACAAATATAAAATGTAAGTAAGAGGACGATTGGGTGAGGGATATGTGGCAACTGTACCATGGCCTTCTTGTTTCTATAAATCTAAAACTATTCTTAAAAATAAGGTATACTTCAGAGGCAGGTGAAAGGCAACCATACATTGAAAAAAAAAAAAAAAAAGTATACTTCAAATAAAAAAGCTAGTCTTAGGCCTCAGACTTGCAGGGAGGGGACCACATAAGGGATGAATAGTAGGATGTGTGGGTCATTGGGGAACCATCTGCAATAGCATCCATCTCACAGTTTTCCTCCTGAGAACCCATCTCTCTATCCCTCTCCTCAGTTTATATGGCTGGAGTCCCATAACTTAAGCCAAGGCAATCAGAGTAATTCTAGGACTGGCAGAAAAGTTCCTCTGGTTTTGAACTTGGATCTATGTGATGTGGAAGTTGCTGCTGAGTATGAGTATCTTGCTGTCAGGAGGGAAGAATTTTGAGGTACTAGGAACCACCAACTAGCGTCTGAGAAAGAAGCCAACAAAATGAGGAGAGTGAGGAATAGGGGCTCTGCCTCTGGAGATTTCTCAATTATATAAGCCAATAGTCTTTCTAGTTCATTTAAATTAGTTTGATGTGGGAGTTTTTTTGTTTGTTGAAATGGAAAGTGTTCCTAAAATAAAAAAAATAAAACAATGAATTACCTTCAAGTTTATTTCTATGTTAAATATTAAATGAGAATATTAATTAATTTTAAGATTGCTCCTTTTTATGAGGATACTCTGTTTATTCCCAAATAATTTATTATTCATCTGAAGACAAAGTTCCAAGAAGCAGGGTGGTTAATATGCTTAAAACGTTTGAAACAATTGCATCACACACAGAAGTGTCCAACAAGTGTTAGGTATTTATTACTAATTAGTATTATTTCAGTTTACTTTGGAGGGTTAAACCCCCATCTGACCTTAAATATACATGTAGTTACTATTGTAAAAAAAATTAAAGATGTCATATGGCAAAGTGGCCATGAGTGTGTGCTTCATAATCTGGAAAACCTGGGTTCAAATCCTAGCCCTGCTCCTCACTTTTTCTTGTAATCTGTAAGTTACTTAGCCCCTCTGAGCCTCATTTCATTCTCCTGAACATCAGAATACAAGTACTTCATAGGAGTAAAGTTAAATAATGCTTGCAAAGCCTCAGTTTCAGTACCTAACACAAAATAGGTATTCCATCAAGTGTAATTATACTATTTTATACTATGTGAAGATAAAATACTGAAATTTTATTTAGCCTATAAAAGGCTAGTCAACTAAATCAAAAAGACATGTAAGTGACAGCAGATCTTGTATCAATATGTGTATCACCTATGCCAATTTAAAATTAATTAAACAAAGTCATTCTAAAAGTTTATGAAATGTTTACTTAAGGGACATGACTGCTAGCATATTTGATAATTTTGGGCTAACGTACTTTTTCTAAGATACAAGATTAAAGCATTAACTCAAATTTTATTATGATATCTTTTGCTTAGCAAATCATATTTGTTCATAGTCAACTATGTTCTAAAATTATAAATGAACAAACTGCATAATGCTGGGCAATAAGTTGAATCATATCTATATGTTAGATGATCAGTGTCATAAAAATAACCTCAAAGTTAAGGAACATCAAATTGATATTACTTAAAACAAAGGGACTGAGAAACAGTGTTATACAAATCTATTTCAAATATAAAACAGCTTTTAGAGAACATGCCAATGCTAATGTTTTATTTGTTATAATGAGACCCTTTGGTTGCAGGTAAAATAATCCAACTAAGATCATTTTTTCATTTAACAAATCTGGAGGTAGGATGGCTGGTGGCTAAGTGCCATCATGTTTGACCCAGAATTTTTTCATCTTTTATCCAACTCCCTCCCTGGACAGAAGTGGCTGCAGCAATTCCAACTATCACAATCTCACACCAGTGTCCAGAGGTAAGAAAAGTAGACTTCCTTCCTTCTGTTTCTGGCGAAAAGCTAAATGTTTTCAGGAGCAACCTCCCTACTTCCCTTGGCCTGAACAGGGTCACAAGGGATATAAAAGTACCATGACTGGTTTAGATGATCCAAGTGTCACCTCTGGTGCTGAGGGCTGGAGCACTTGGCCATGAAGATGAACATAGATAATTGTTAGGACAGAAGATGAGAGGAATGGATATGGGACAGGCTAACAAAAGCCTTACTACATTGACAAGCACCATTCCAAAAATCAGGATAATTCAATTGATGAAAGCATATTATCAAATACCATGCAGCAATTGGAGAGAATAAGTATATAGCAATATATGTAGGTAAGATAGGGGTTACCTTCTGGGGTAAGGTCACAATTACTGGGAGGTGGATTTTGGTGGGCTGCTTGTGTTTTATTTTTTTAACATGGGTGGTGTTTGGGAGGTCTATTTGTGAAAATACACAAATATGCCCATTAGATTTTTAAGTTTTTCTTTGAAAAGCCATACACGAGTGAGATAGCTTTCATGTAATATTTAGTGCCTATTGCTAGGCACTGTCTAGGTCCTGGAAATACAAAGAAAGCTCAGTCCCTGACTTCATGGAGCTTAATTATAATAATAAAAATAAATGTATAATAATATCATTAGGTAATACTTAAGTAGTGTGGCTTGTGTGCCAGGTAAAATTGTAACCGTATGAAGTAGAGCTGAGGAAACTGAGGATAGGACTACCTGCTGATGATCACAGAGAGTGGCAGAGTGAGAACATAAGCCTAGTAAATTGAACTTTAGGGCCTGGCTTTTCACCGGGGTGCCCTATTGCCTTTCATTTTAATGAGGAGAGGCAGACAAAAACCAGGACTGGTGCAAAAAGTCCCTCAGGTAGCAATTACAGCAACTGAGAAAAACCACAATAGATACGGAAAATGACAAGGAGGATTACTACTTTCTGTAGGGTGATTAGGGCAAGTTCTCTTCCCCCTCCTTTAAAAAAAAAAGAAAGCAGCAGTTGAACAGAGATAGGAAGGATGTGAGTGAACCACATAGATAACTGAGTGATAACTGGTTCAGGCAGAAGGAACAGCAAATACAAAGGCCCTTAGGTGTGCTTAGTAAGTTCAAGAAATAGCTAGGATGCCAGGATGGCTAAAACAGAATGAGATGAGGGAGGGTGGGAGGAAATGAAGTCCAGAGCAAATGATAACACCAGGTGTATATGGCCTTGTAGTCTTTTTTTTGTTTGTTTGTTTTTAATTAGGGTATGTACTACCCAATGACAGGCATAGGGTATGTATACCCAATGATAGGCATAGTAAACATATTAGATGGGATGCTGACCATGGAGAGGGGAATAGGTGTGGGGGATCTTGAATAAAAGAAATAGATGCAAGGGAGGGATTTAGTGCAAACCTATTAGGTGAGAGAAGTGATTGTCAACCTTTTTCATCTTATGGCACACATAAACTAATTACTAAAATTCTGTGGCACACCAAAAAATATATTCTTTCCTGATCTGACCAAAAGTATAATTTTGATTCATTCATACCAGACAACTATTGTGTTGGTCTGTCTTATTTATTTATTTACTTATTTATTTGTTTATTTTATCTGACAGTTTAAGTGACCCTGACTAAAAAGTAAGGTATTGCATGTTTTAAAAATTCCTGCGATACATCAGTTGAAAATAGCTGGGCTAGAGTGTCATGGATATTGTTCACTCAATTCTACTCCCGAGTTGTGGGGTCAAGTAGGGAGCAATTCTGGCATAGTCTTCCACCAAAGAGAACTCTATACTCCATCTCCACATCACCACAAACTATTCACAAAGTAAAATGATTGCATCAAACCTCCATGGAAGGAAGACGTGTGCTAAGAGTGTTAGGCTTTCTCCATTTCTGATGATTCATTCCCACATCAGCAACAGCATCTATAATGGATGGCTCCACCTCTGGCCTGCACTGTGGTTAGAGATCTCTTCTCCTGCAAAAGCATCTTACCAAAAAAGTATTAAGACATATTTCCTCAACCAAATACATATGAGTGTCAGTCTTCTAAAAACTATATAGCCTAATGGCTTACTAACATAGTTCTTGTTTTAATGATGAAGAGTCTGAATTAAGGCAGAAGCAATGGGAGAGGAAAAGGAGGGCTAGATGGCCATGGTGTTAAGGAGGTAGACTGTCCAAACCTTAGGAACTACCTGAATAAATGTTGGGGAGTTGCCATATTTCCCAGGGATTCCATTTGGGTGAGTTTACACACATGATGTCCCCATGCATTTAGAAAGAGAACACAGGAAGAAGGTCAGGTTTGCTGGCTGGGGAAGGAGTTGGGCCTGAGGGGAATTATGAACTCAGTGCGGAGCTTCTTCCACTTGAGGTGTTCTGAAAACAGTTGGTTCTGTGGGCCTATGGCTCTCTGGGCGAGTTGGGGCTCCAGGATGGGTATGGAGAAGCAGTACTTTCTAAGGGAAATATGTTCAGAGTAGTGAGCAGAGGGCCAAAGTTAGAACATGAGTATTTTTAAGAGAAAGGCAATATAGGGCAGGAAGCAAAAAAAAAAAAAAAGAAGAAGAAGAAAAAAAGAAAAAAGGGGGTGGTGGTGAGAAAGTGATTATATATGTTAAAAGGAGAAGCAGAAGTTATAAGCCAAGAAAGAAGAATTTCA
The DNA here is from genome assembly GCA_004026585.1 of Noctilio leporinus. NCBI lineage: Eukaryota > Metazoa > Chordata > Mammalia > Chiroptera > Noctilionidae > Noctilio > Noctilio leporinus. Next base: position 15,489 of record PVIW01003431.1, on the reverse strand, counting down.
AGAGAAAAAGGAGTGGTTAGTATCATCAGCTGCCACAGACAGATCAGCTAAGAGGGACTCTGACTAGTGCCTATGAGGGAGCACCCCCATCCGCATCCACCCTCAATAGCCTGAACAAAAAGCCAGCACCAACAGCTACTTATATCCCATTGTATATCCTCTACAAAAACACATGAAAGATTAAGGGCAATTCAGGAAAAGAAGAAAGAAGTGCCTATGTATTGTCTTAAAATGATTTTTTAAAACTTATTTCAGGATAGGCCCCAAATCATTTATAATCCCTCTGTAAACACCGCTTTTGTCCCTCCAGTACTTTAAGATCTTTTCAGTGGTCCCATTGTCCAAAGACCTCAAATTGCATAAAATCATTTATTTTTTATTACGTGTTTTCACCTTACTGTCTCCTCTCAGGAAAGAGAAAATAGGGACCGCCAACTAGAGACCATTTAACTAAAAACAGCCTTGTAGTTAACCATGTGCTCCACCCTGTGCCTTTCTGTTCCGATTACAGGTGTTGGGGGTGGAGGAAGAAAGGCCACTGTGTTAGAACCACGGCCTCAGATTTCTAAACGCCCACTCACCCGTCCTGCTATCCACCAAGGCCTAAGTCCTTGAGAAGCAGGGGCGCCCTCTGACCCTCACCTTCCAGTCAGCACCTCCCCAGCCTCAGCCCTGCCCTTCCACCCTCCCCAGCCCCTGGAAGGCTGTCAGCGCCTTCCTCAGTCCAGTGACTGCCGTAGGGATCGTCGGCAGAGGATGCAGCCAGTGAACCACCTTCCACTCGCATAGGAACTGGGCCACCTCTCAGCCATCCTTCCCGAAGGCCCTCGTGACAACTGCTCCTGGCCCACAAACAGCTTAATACAACCAAGACTCCTTTTCCTAATCCTCCGACCCTGTGGCCAGTGTCCTTCTCCCCACAGACGCCTTCACAAAGAACATTGAGAGCATCAGCGTGAACTTCCTGAACATCTCACACATCCCCCACCCACACTGGCGTCTATTTTCATCTGTACCCACCGCTGCAGCTTCCCTCCCATTCCAGAGGAAGCGGCCTCGCATTTCTGGGCGCTGGCTAATTCCTTCACCTGTGCCGGCGAATTCCACCCCCTCCCACAGGGCCCAGAATCACCCTTCTTTCTCTTTCTAGTTTGGCTGCTTCTCTACACACCCCACTGTTCGCTTCTTAAAACCAACAAACAAAAGTTCACCATCCCTATTTTCTCTCTGTCGCCTCACAGAAAGAACCGAGGGCACTTCCACGTCATGCCTACTTCTTGCCCCCCGCTCCTCCACAGACAGCGCCCCAGCCCTCCTCCGCTCAAGCAGCTCTGGCAAAACAATGATACCACCTCACCCCCCATCCCCAGATGCTAAATCCAATTCACTTTTTTCTTAGTGAGAGGAAATAAAATCAGTTGTAAGTAGCTGCTGCTACTGGGTTTTTCATTCAGGCTGGTGCGGGTACGTGTGTGCATGCGGACGCACTTGTGTGTTAGCCCACACCCATCAAGGAATCTGTCTTTGCACTCTGCGGCGTTAGATGGCAGGTATGAGTGGAAAAGAAGAGTATCTTCTTTAATGTCAGCAGATAAAATTTTCTTTGCAGTTGATTTTTTAAATGATAGGAAAGACTATTGCAATCAAACTGTTTAGGATTTTGTCTTTCAAATAAAAATATCTTTAAATTTCTGGCAGGAGGTGGGCAAAGCAGGCAGCCAGTCTGGAAAAGGCTAGTATGCCAATAACTGTTTGCTGCCAAGTGCTGCCTTTTTAAAGGAATGCCTGCTCCTGTAATGGGTTCCTTCCGGAGGGTGCCTTGAACTAGTCTGGTGATGGGAGGGGGGTGGGGGGACAAATTAAGCCTTCTAGGGGAGGCCATCAATGATTCTTGTGGGGGATGGGGCTAGTGTGATGGCAGCCAGATTTCCTGCCAGAAATCAACCTGGTGCTATAAAAATGTTAGGAAGCATGTTCCTAGTACCACTGTTCTTAATAGCTCCAAAATAGAAACACAAAAATGCCCACTATAGAATAGATAAGTACATTATGGTTAATTCTTGCAATGGAATGTTTACTTGCAATGAATGAAAGTACAGATACACATAACACTGAGATGAATCTGTTGCAAAATGTTGAGTGCAAAAAGAAAATTCCAGGAGACTATTTATAGCATAATACCATTTTTGTAACATTCTAAACAAGCAAAGGAATAATAAACAAAGCTCAGGATAGTGGTTACCCCTGAAGTGGCAAGGGTGGCAGGCACACAGAGGATTGCATGGAAAAAGCACATACATAAATAGAAGTCATTGCTAATATCATTGTTTGGGTTAAATGATATATTTATGGGTGTTTATATATTATTTAAAAGAAATAAAACAATGAAAGCCATGGATTGATTGATGGAGATTGTGCATTAGAATCCAAGAAAACATACATTTTAAGCAGCATGGCATTGTGGGCAGCAAAAGTAACTGTCACATGGGCCTGTTGACAAGCCTAGCACCTTTCACCTGATGAGCAAGACTGAAGAGACTCTTCCTACAGGGGTTTACCTTCTAATAATGAAGAGGATCTGCAAGCAAACAATTTCAGAAAGTCTTAAGTGCCATGATAACAAAAACAAAAACATAATAGTTCCTCTTTGAGTAGGTATGTGTAGGTATGTCCCAAGGATAGGTACCCAGAATTGATTAGTTGGATGGAAAAATACGTACATTTAAATTTTTGATAGCTGCTGCCAAATTACATTCTTAAAAAGGGTGTACTCATTTACATTTCCATAATCTTGTTTTTCCACATCCATGTCAACAATGGTGAATTGATGATTATCAATAATTATCGATCTTTGGTTCAGCCAACTGACAAAATACAGTAGCTCATTTTTGTTTCAAACAACCACATTATAGATGAGCTTTCAGCATGGTGAATTAAGGACCCTGTTTGTTTATTTCTGTTCCATTATTGGTGAAAGAATAACTGTAGTTGTATTTGCCTAAAATTTTTTTAGGAACAGTTATGGCTGTGTTTAGATCGATTATCTAATTGAGTGGGTCAGGAAGTAGTATTTACCTAAAACACTTGGCGGAGGGGGGGCGGTGCGTGGATAGAAGGGGAGGAAAGAGAGATTTATCTGGTGCTTTTATGAGCCAAGCAGTAGGCGAGGGGCCTTCATATGTTCTCTCTTTTGGTGTCTTCTCTATGGCTTCCCTCTGAGGAAGTCTGGAGGCTCAAGAATTGACTTGCCTTGCTCACACAGTTGGGAGGTGATTCAGCCAGATTCACTTAATTTCTCATACTTTTGTTTCCCTTTAAGCCTACCAGAGGAGAACACCATTTTAAGGATTTAGTATTTTAATGCATCTATTCCAGTAGTTCTCAACCTTGGCTGTACATTTAAATCTCCGGGGGAAGCTGGGAAAAGAAAACAAAAACAACTCCCCCTACCCCCCAAAAACCCTCTGGCCTGGATTCTGCTTTCAGAGATTCTGATGTAATTGACTTGAGGTGTAGCCTGAACATTAATATTTTTTTAATTTCACAGGGGATTTTACTGTTTAGCCAAGGTTGGGAGCAACTGGTTTAATTCAATGATCTATACTTTTCTTTTTAAATCTGTGTTGTCTTTAATTTGATTTTGTGAGAATTTTTTGCCACCTTATCTCCTCAAAGTTTTGCCTGTTTTCTTGGCTTATTTTGAAACTTTTGGAAGAATTACATCATAGACTTTCAGATAATTGAAGATATCCCGGTGCAAGAAGGGTAGAAAGACTGCATTACTAAATTGAGTTCAGGAATTGCTGAGCTAATTATTTCTCAGATCTTTATTTTGCAGTTTTTAAAATCAGTAAACCAACTGCAGCATGACATAAGCAGTCTTCTTGAAAAAGAGCATCAGCAAAATATTAATACACATAACTTTTCACAAATACATTTTCATCTGTAACTGAACATCAAATAGGCCAGGACAGGGGGCTCAAAATAGGAAAAATCTCTGCTATAATAAATGAAATCTTATTTAAATGTTACTTAGGTTTTCTGGGAATATTTACCCACTGCTCTATGAAAGTAAAATACCTTATGATTGTATACCACAGACATGTGATGAGCTTAGCTATAAAAACTTCTCTCCCATCTATGATATCAAGATGTCATCCCTTACCTGCAACCCTGCTTCAGATGGACTAGACATCATGGCTCTTACCATACTAAGTTGTTGTGGTTTATTCCTAATACATGCTGATCTTTGATGTCATATTTCTTGGTGGTGTGGGCAACAGTTATAGGAGAGCTATGTGGTGATTTTAGCGGAAACCTTGCCTTTTCTTTTCCAAAGACTTACTATTATTGTTGTTGTTACTATTTTAATGTAGGGTTTTTCAAAACAATTTAATGTAACTCTGAGTATGAGATCCCATTTGAACTTTGTGTGTCCTGAGCAATTTTCCCTTCTCCTTCTTATATTTTTTCCTATAAGTTTTATTCACTATGGCCTACTTATAACCTCAGTTTTATAAAAAACATGCACTGGAAAAGGGACCAGAGTGGTGGCATAGGGAAAAAGAGACTTAGGAGAGTTTATTTTAAATTCTACATCAGTAATTTCCTGTAGAATTTTGAGTTATTCTATGTCATAATTTCCTTAATCTATAAAATGGAGATAATAGTATCTAAGGAGCAAACAATAGACCATATGTGAAAGCACTTTAAAATATTTACATAAAGTGTAGTGTAGTTCAGTGCTATTTACTTATTTTTAAGTTCACTTTCATTCTAACATCTACAAAGTCAGTAAAATAAATCAAACACAATGTTGAAGCTTCACTGTGGTGTGCGATGAGCATGTGAAATTGGAGGTAAAAGGCCTGGTGTGATTCCAGACAAATCATTTCATCCCAGCCTTAATTTCCCTCTTTATAGTAAGGATAATAGAAGCCATCTCAGAGCATGGATAGATTAATTACTGTCATGAATACGAAAATACTTTGAAAATAGCAAACACCTCATGGACATTAGCTAATTCTTCACTTAAATTTGGTGCATGACCCATCTTTGAAGTCATTAAGATTTCTCCTTCAAGTTAGCGTTCTTCTTGCTCAGCCCCCAAGGCCTGGATTCTCAGCACTACTCCCAGAATTCCCACTTTCTCCCACTTTGCTGCCCATTTACCAGGTCCTCACGTCTGAACATCTCCGCCTGCTGACATGACATTCTTGTCTTAAAAATAAAAGCCAACCAGTTCTCTTCCTATTTTAATAGTAGTTTGCAACATTTTCTACCAAAAAAATATTTCTCAATTTTCTAAAAAAGGCATCATTCTTAGGGGGATATTTTTTTAGGCACAGTGTTCCTAAAATCAGCTGACTTCCCCCTAGTCATGTGTATGAAACATGGTGCAGTCAAATTCTGAAACTTTGCTGAGCACTCACAGGAAAAATAAAAACAAATTGCAAACCAAACCAAACTAACATCTGTGATCATTCTAGATATTTTCCTTCCTCAGAGGGCTTTAGCTTTCGCTTTCTTTCTTCCATGTTTCAGTAAGCCATAAATTTCAACAACAAACCAATCTTCCATAACTAGTTGTTATAGCAAAAAACAACAACAACAAAAAACACAAGTGTTTCTCCTGGCTAACTAATGACTTTAAGACAGTTTATTTATTTGTTTGTTTGTTTATTTACACTTTTAAATTGAATTTATCAGTGTGACATTGGTTAATAAAATTATGCAGGTTTCAGATATATCATTTTATAATTATCTGTATGTTATAGTGTGTGTCCACTGCTCCAATATGACTTTCTTAATTAAAAAAATAAATAAACAATGCTTCTCCCTTGGGCTGTGAGACTGGGCTGAAAAAGATTGAAGGGTTATTGAGTCCCAATTCCTATATTTATTCTCAGATGTATAACCTGGGCCCCAAGGAGGTGTCAGTTTACTTGAGGTCACACAGATGACTCATTTCTTGAGAAAGCATATAAATGGTCATATCTAGGTATGAAATTAAATAATATTTGAGTTGCATTGGTTTGTTAATGAGCTATCAGCCATTTCATCTTCTAGGTGTTATTTTTCCATGCTTCTGTTTTCTTGGCAACGTGGAATACTAGAAGCAGGATAGATTCCTGATCCATTGCTGAGTTTGAGACAGTCTTATGTATAATAGAGATCTTTAAGGAGGAGTAGAGGAAAAATTAGCTTCTTTTTTCCTAATCTGGGATGGTCTTATTCTTCACCTGGCCTTAGAAAAATAGTATTATGCTTAGTGAAATAAGCCAGTCAGTGAAGGACAAATATCATATGATCTCACCCATTACAGGACAATAATGAATAAAACTAACAACAAGCAAAACAGAACCAAATATATGAATACAGTGAATAGGCCTTCAGTGGTCAGGGAGAAAGGGGTTGGGGGGAGGGAGGAGGCAGAGGCAAGGAAGGGGAGCAGCTTAGACAAGAACCTAGTATAACGGAACCATGGACGTGGACAACAGGTGGGATGGACTTTGGGGGGAATGGGTGTGTGGGGTGGGGGACAGAGGGGAGCAAAAAGGAGATGGATGTAATACAACAACAATAAAATTTTTAAAAAAATGTGTGTGCGTGTGTACATGTGTGTGTTGGCCGGCTCCTCCCCACCCCCGGCATCCCTGAAGGAGCCTGGCTTGGACAGTTTCAGGGCAGGGCCGTCTCCGCTGGCTCCATTGTCGGACAGCTCTCACTGAAAGTTTTTCATTATACTGAGTTCAGATCTGTTCCCTTTAATTTCTACCCACAAATCCTAGTTTTTCTTTCTGGAGAAACCCAGACCCAACATATTCAATTGAATCCCTTCCTCATGAAGGCCTGTCCTTTCTGGAGTGACCAGTCCCCTACCCTTCAGCTTTTCTCCATAATGCATTATTTTCAAACCTCTGATTGCTATTCTCAGGACTCACTCTGGTTTTGAATTGTGTCTTTTAAAATGTGAGGCAGGGAACTATCTCTCTAGATGTGGTTGTTCGTTATGGGAATATGACAGAGCCATAAAATCTGCTAGCGACACTGTATTTCTATCACTAGAGAGTACATGCATTTGCTTTCTTGGTAATTGCCTTTATACTCTTGAAACACAGTAAGCTTGAAAATAATCCCTCCCCCCAGAAAGATTCTACATAAAATGTTATCAGATCTCCTCTACTCCATATTTGTGCAATTACATTTTTTTTTCTTTTTTTAATTTAATTTAATTGTTGTTGTATTACATCCATCCCCTTTTTACTCCCCTCTGTCCCCTTCCCCACCCACCCACTACCCCCCAAAGTCAATCCAATTAAATATTTTGAACTGATATTATCTATGTTAGATGTTATGTTTTTGGTTTCATTTGTGGCAAGAGCACTTATATTCTTGAACATGTCTTTGATTAAAATCATTTGCATACTTCTCTTGTGGTAGAAGAACAGTCTTTAGCATTTTGAAGGGTGGGTATTTTATTTTTCTTAGAAATATCTAGCAAAAGAGGCATTATTTCTTGACCTTAGCCTAGGTCTCATTAGAAAAAAGTGTGTGTGTGTGTGTTTGCTCATACTACATAGTGGATATGATGGTGTACTACCCAGATCTCCCCTTCAGAACCAAGTATCTAATTCCCTCAGTAACTAAGAGTTAGAGGCCGAGGGCCCTAAACCAAGTTGCTCTCTGGGAATTGCCATCATCCAAAGGATTGATCGCACCAACTGCCAAGGGGCAGCCTACATACAGTGAGAGTGACTGGTAAAACAGGAGAATAAAGACTCAATTTCACTGCTTTGAGGAAGGCCATCCCTGCTCCAGTTACTCCCATTGTGACAGCCCAGAAATTCAAATCTTCTTTCTATCCACACCTACTTCCTTCACTCTGTAACTATTGTCTATCCCAAGGACCTTCCTCAAAACCCTTTGCACTCTAATCGCCTTCCAAAGCTGTGTCTCAGGGAAACAGACAGAATAAGTTTGGTACCAGAGTGCTGTAAGGAAGCTGACTCTAAAATGGGATTTTGGAGCAGGGCTCTTGGAGCTGGCTGGCAAGGGTGGATAATCCATATTATAAAATAGCCATTCAGCCCTGGCTGGTAGTGACCCATAGGTCACAGGTTCGATTCCCCAGCCAGGGCACATGACCAGGTTGCAAACCAGGTCTCCAGTCAGGTCTGTGGCTGGAGGCAGGTGAAATGCAACCATACATTGATGTCTCTCTCGCTCTCTGCCTCTCTCCCTTACCCTCTTTCTAAAAATAATGAAGTAAAATCTTTAAAAAAAAAATAGCCATTCAATTGTTTATACTGTCACTGGTGATGAACTGGGATGGGATCCCCATGGAAGGAAAGCAACTGGCTGGTACAACAAATCAGACTCTTAGAAGTGAATGTACTAACAAGGACGATGGAATTGAATGGCTCCTGCCGAGTGTCATTAATTCATAGGAGAAAGACAGCGATCAATTACCATCTGAAGAGATGTGAACCTGTGAAAGTTTGGGGCCAAAAAAGAGACTCATATCCTGCAGCCTGAAGGCAAAAAACACTGGGAGCCACATTCAGGATTTAATTAGAAGAGTAGCACATTTCTGAGGAGCTTGTGCTCAAGATGGCAGTGTAGGTAAATGTGGTACTTACATCCTCCCATTACCACATCGAAATTACAACTGAACTATAGAACCACCATCAGTGAGGACTGCCTGAAATCTAGCTGCATTTAAGTCCTATAACTAAGGATATACAGACGAAGCCACATCAAGACTGTTAGGAGGCTGGTCCCACCAAACCTGTGGCAGTTAAAAACTGAGAAGGATATCTCAGCTGCAGAGGTGCCCCCTGAGGAGTGATGGGTCTCACCCCTACACCACATCCTCCAGGCTAGAGTTCTAGTGGTTGGAAGAAAAGTCCCCATAATTTCTGGCTGTGAAAACCGATGAGGATTCTGGCTGAGTGAAACAGAGCTTCTGGAGTACCAGACATTCCTCTTAAAGGGCCCGTTCATAGACTTACTTGGACTCATTTGCTCTGAGCTCCAGTTCTGGGGCAGCAGCTTAAAAGGTACCAGCGACATGAGGGGAGGAACTGAATTATCTGGCATGAGAACAAAGGTTAGAGGAACAGCTTTGTCCCAGACAGAAGTGCTGGCAGAGTCCATTGTTCCTTTGCTAAGCATTCCCCTCACAGAGGTGACAGATGGGTGCTATATCTGAGTCTTCATCAACTTGGCTAACACCATTTCCCCCAAGCTGGTGATTCCCTGAGACTCCACTCCACACAATTTACAGCATACCCACGCCATTTCCAGGGGCTTTTCCATACAAATGGTCTATCTTAGTTCATGCTTCCAACCTTCTTAAAATTCCCCGAACAAGCAGCATCTGGCCTTGGTAAGTGGTCCCAGGCATGAAACTAGTAGCAGCCAGCCTTGGTTCACAGTTTGGCCTCTCCTGGGAACCTCTAACCCATCACAAGTAGTAGCCATCTACAGATCACTCTGTAGCTCATATCAGGTAGCCCCAGGCAGGGCATAACCAGCAGTTGACCATGTACTGCACCTCCCAGCAGGTCCCAGAACCAGCACACATGGTGGGCAGCGTCAGACCATATCACAAGTGACATACTTATAGTCAATAATGTGGTAATAACTATGTATGGTGTCAGATAGGCACTAGATTATCAGAATGATCACTTTGTAAGTTATATAGGATCTGTCCCAAAAGTATTGAGCCAATGTCAATATAATTAAAACATTATATGGCTCGATACTTTTTGGACAGGCCTCGTATAAATGTCTAATCACTGGGTTGTCTACCTTGGACTAACATAATATTGTACATCAACTCTAAAAAATTAGAACAACAATTCACTCTAGGTACCTCATATACCTCTATCTAGTCTCAGTCTTGCTCTTGTACCACAATGGATTTGAATGTCTGACCAGAAGAGATCCCTTGGTGCCATGGATAAAACAAATACTTCCCAGGTAGCTTGTGCTAGGGGAGAGAAGGTTGGCCAGTGTCTGATTGATACAGGTCCCATCTGCTCACCTCCCAGGGTTTCCATTGATCACCCAAGGTTGGGGGGTGCACGTACCACAGAAGAATATCCGAAAGGAAGGGAGTTGTTAAGTTTAGATAAGGTGACACCAAGAACTTCAGGTGGTTAATACAATTTTAGGGAGGGTGAGATTACCTTTAGGTGAAGGTTTTAACATTTTCTGTGGATACAATAATTAAGTCTAGGAAGTTTAGGTCACAGGCACAGACTTCAAAGGACCTGTGGAATGTTTTCAAAGCCATATTCTCACTGGAGGCCCCACTTGGCTACAGTATTGGGGCCTGTGTGCACCCAGCTTTCCCAGTTTTCTGGTCAGGTCTTACAGGCTTGGTCTGGCCTGTGTGGGGCTCCATGCCTCAATGTTTTTCCAGGGGGACCCTGACATTTGAAGACTTTATTTTTGAGGGTTCTATCTTATAATCTAGTGATCAGTGTGGCTTGTGAATGACATCAGTAAAAGATGTTTCATATACTGCTAATTCCTAGTGCATCTTTATATGTCTGACAGCTATGAAAAAGATAGATCAAAATTATCTTAGCTTCTTCTTAATTTCTGCCATGTAGTTGACATAGCACACCTACTTTCCCAAAGACTAAGGACATGCTTAAAAAGTTTGGGTCTACATTATTTTTTGTTTAAAAAATTTATTTATTATTTTTAGAGAGAGAGGAAGAAAGAGAGGCAGAGAGGGAGAGAGACATCAATGTATGGTTGCCTTTCACCTGCCTCCAGCTACAGTCCTGGCTGAAGACCTGGCTTGCAACCTGATTATGTGCCCTGGCTGGAAATAGAACCATTGACCTTTGGGTTTGCAGGTGGGCACCTTATCCACTGTGCCACATGTCAGGGCTTGGGTCTACATTAGTGAAGAAGCACAATTAAATATAACCTATGAGAGGCAGGTGAAAAGCACCCATACATTGATGTCTCTCTCCCTTTCTGCCTCTCTCTCTTCCCCTCTTTCTAAAAATAATAAAATAAAATCTTTATTAAAATAAATAAATAAATAAATAAATAAAACCTATGAAGATTCAGGTACTTATCACAATAATGAAGTTTTTTGGAATCCATTCATTTCCAGCATGCCAGAATATCTGCCCAAAATAAAGAACAAATTATTGCATTTCAAGCTTCCTATCACTAAGAATAAGTACAACATCTACTAGGCCTCTTAAGTTCTGCAGGTGTTATATTTCATACTGGGGAATATTTCTTCAACACATCTGAATGATCTAAAAAGCTGTCATCCTTGAGTAGGGCCCAGAGCAGGGAAGCATTCTGCACTAGTTCTAGGCTGTATAGGTGGCCTTGCTGCTTAGACCATATGACCAAGTAGATTATATGCTAAAATGTGTTGGTGGTGGGAAGTCCCCTGTACTAGTTCATGGGCTATCTTAACAAAATACAAAAAACTAGGTGGCTTAACAGAAATTAACTGTTTCAATAGATCTGAAAGCTAGAAGTTCCAGTCAAGGTCCAGCAGGATTAGTTTCCGGTGAGAGTACTCTCTCTGGCTTATTGATACTGTACCTGCCTTCTTACTATGTCCTTTAAGGCCTAAATGAGGAAAGAGAGAGAGGGAGGGAGGGAGGGAGAGAGGGAGAGAGAGAGAGAGAGAGAGAGGGATAGAGAGAGAGAGATTGATTTCTGGTGTCTCTTCTTATAACAATATTAATCCTGTTGGCCCCAACCTTATAACCTCATTTAACCTTAGTTGTTTCCTTAAAGGACTCATCTCCAAATAAAGCCCCACTGGAGGTTCGAGCTTCAATAAATTTGGGGGGACATAAACATTCAGTCTTTAACACCCTCAAAGGAACATCAAAATTCAGACTCCTAGAACATGGGCATGTAAGAATCATACATCATTTAATAAACAGCTCTTAGGGTGATACTTGGCCCTAGACAGTGGGATACCAGATGGCCATGCAGCCAGAATTGCCTGTCATAAACTGGGTTGGGCCACACCATCAAGTGTAAGGCCTGGTGAGCCCAGCAGCAACCAACTACAAATAAAACTGGTACATTAATGAAGCCCATGCCATTGACCATTGTTGCTTCAGTGCTTTTTTTAATTCACAAAGGTCTGAAGAGACATGAAGTCCTTCTGATTAACAAAAGAAGAGGGAAAAACCTGATCTTGATTCAAAGATGAGTGGGTATTAACCATAAATACACTTTCGCATTACTGCCCCTCGGGGGGAGGGGGGCAAGACCCTCCCAATGGAAAGAGTTTGGGTGGTGCCCCTGTTATCTATCCATAGTGAGTAGAAAAAGAAGTAGCCTGAAGTAAGAACGTTTATGAATTCATGGGCTATGTAGAGTGGCCTGTGTGTTGGTCAGGGGACTGGAAGGAAAAATATGAGAAGACAGGGGATAAGGAAGTCTAGAGAGAAGCACATAGATGGGTGCATGGGAGGGGGCAAGTAGTGTAAAGATAATTATAGCACATGTTAATGTCTGCCAGGGATTATCCCTAAACAACCAAAGAGACCAAACGATTTAGCTGATGTCAGCTAGTTCCTGTCATTGGGCCATGTCATTGCTGGTCCAAAGGGAACATTAAGTGGATTGGCCACAGTGGCAGTGGTAGAGGCTCTGTAGGGGCTGAACAGCATGAGCTCTCCCTTCCAGGCCTCATCTAGTTATTGCTGCTGCTGAACGTCCCAATTTCAGTGGTAGATATTGTCTTCATTCAGGCTGCTATTACCAAGTGCCATAGAATGATGGCTTACAAACAACAGAAATTTGTTTTGCGCTGTTCTAGAGGTTGGAAGCCTGAGGTCAGGAGGTCAGAATAGGCAGGTTTGGGGAGGGCCCTCTTCCACATTGCAGACTCGAATCCTCACATGGTGGACAGCAGGCAAGGGAAGCAACCTCTTTTATGATTGTGATAAGAGCGCTAATCCCATTCATGAGGACTCAGCTCTCATGACCTCTAATTCTAATTACCTCCCAAAGGCCCTGCCTCCTAATGGGGATAAGGTTTTAACCCACGAATATTGGGGAGACACAGACATTCAGTTCATAACAGAGAGCAACTCTGAATCTCTCATATGGCACCATTCCTTAAGAAGGCCAGCCAGGCCCTGGCTGGTGAGGCTCAATGGATTGAGCCACCAGCCTGCAAACCCAAGGGTTGCTGGTTGGATTCCCAATCAGGGCACATGGCACATACCAGATTGCAAGCCAGGTCTCCAGCCCTGTTCCCAGCTGGAAGCAGATGAAAGGCAACCATACATTGATGTTTCTCTCTCTTTCTTCCTCCTTCCCTTTCTCTCTCTAAAAATAATAAAATCTTAAGAAAAAAAAAAAGAGCCAACCAACAATTGGTGACAGCCTATTTATATAGGATCCTTTCCACCCTGGAATCAGCATACATTTTGGGTGTAGGCTTGCCTTACCTTCCTGTAGGGCATCAATCAGCACAACTATCCCACAGTTTAAGGAGTGTTTGATCTCTCCAGCAAGGCTCTGCATAACTTCTATCCTTTTTACAGAAAAGGAGGTATGGAAGTGGATACATGATTATAGCATTTACTGGACTCAGCAAATTCCACAGTACACAGGAATTGCCTACCCAGTAGAGTGTTAGAATAACCTTGTAAGAAAGCACAAATGAGTGCCAGCTGGGAGCTGGGTAAGGCTCGGGAGTACGTGCAGCCTGTCCCCTCAATCATAATACAGGGTGGGGCAAAATGGAAAATAATACAAGAATGAAGTCCGTGTTTCACAACTGTAAACCTAGGTTTGCCTCACCCTGTATAGTTCTGTGTGTCGAAGAGACAGAATGCATGAATATAGGAACCAAGGGTTGCATGTAGATACAGCCCTGCTTATCAACGTTTCCAGTGGCCCCTTGGGAGGATGTAGGTGGAGTTCCTGTCCTGAAACTCTGAGATCTATGTGCTTAGAGGTCCTGTTTCCCAGAAGAGAAGCACTTCCATCAGGGACAGCATTGCATCATGTTAAACTTCTGCTAACACCCCATCACTTCAGGTTCCTCAGGCCAGGAGACCAGCAGTCAAGAGAAGGAGTCACCGTCTTGGCAGGGGTAAGTGATCTTGAAGAGAAAACAGCAAAGATGCTGCTATATAGGGAGCTATGAAAAATCTGTTTGGTACTTAGATGATCCACTGGGGAATTTCTTAGTACTTATTTGCCCAATTTTAAGAATAAACGGAAAACTATGTCAGTCATAGCCTGAGTAGGGCATGATGACTAGGGACCCAGTCCCCTCAGGGATGAGGTCTGGCCACTCCAAACATTAAACTGTCTACACCAGTTGGTGCTACCTGAGAGTAAGAAGAATCTAGAAACGATAACAAAGGAGGGACCTTAGGGTATCAGCTATAGCCTTGAGAGCAGCTGCAGTGATTGTCCCACTAACCCCTTCTTTGTAAGCTACGCAGGAAAAGAGACAAATCAGAATTTTGCAGGACTTTTCCTCAAACCTAATTATGAACAGCAAGTGGATACAAGTGGCCCAAATGCAGGACCATAGTAGATATGCTGCTCCGCTGAGATCCCTCACTTTTGGACTGAGGCTCTCTGTTGCTGGGCTATTGCTGGTTGATTGTTCTCAACTGAATCCCTCTCTGGGCATTACCTTCAGCTGAAGGGAGTCACCTTACCCAAGGTGATGCCTCTTCCTGGGTGGTAACCTGCATTGCATGGTTGGTCAATGTGAGTTATAAAGCTGAGTCCTCTGACAAAGTGGTACAACTCAAAAGGACTGTCCATCCCAGCTCTGGAGAACCCTTTTGGGATTAGCTGGATCCTTGGTTTCATTTGCAATATAGCTCAACTCCTCTCGGCCCATTTCAATTGCCTTTACTCCTCTATAATTGATTTTGTGGGTGTTTCTTGCATAGAAACATCCATCTTAGGGTCTATTTCTCAGGGAATACAAGTCATGCTGTTTCTTATTGGTCAGCAAAGATCAGAGAACCCCATTCCATCTCATTACACACAGACATACAACTCTATTTCAATGTATAATCCTGATGTATGTTCTTATTAGGTTGAGGGCTGTAATAGGCACTTTACATGCCTTATTTAATTATTTCAACAACCTTGGGAGGTAGTTACCTGTCATTTTGTTTTATTTTGTTTTATTTTAGTATTTTTTAAAAGATTTTATTTATTATTTCCAGAGAGAGAGAGAAAGAAAGGGAGAGAAGCAGAGAGCTAGAGAAACATCAATGTATGGTTGCCTTTCACCTGCCTCCAGCTACAGACCTGGCTGGAGACCTGGTTTGCAACCTGGTTATGTGTCCTGACTAGGAATTGAACTGGGACCTGACCTTTTGGTTTTCAGTCTGGTACTCAGTCCACTGAGCCACACCAGCCAGGACATAACTGTTAAAAGGTTTTTAGTGACCTAGATATTGTGCTCTATTGACCATGAGAATGAGAGAATGAGCG
>PVIW01003430.1:0-168280 GCA_004026585.1 Noctilio leporinus | reverse complement strand
TGGAGAATGATCCATGTGCATTTGAGAAGAATGTGTATTTTGCTTCTTTGGGGTAAAAGACTCTGTAGACATCAGTTAGGTCCATTTCCTCTAGAGTGTTGTTCAATGCCACAACATCTCGGGGGATTTTTTGTTTGGAAGATCTGTCCATTGTTGATAGTGGGGTATTAAAATCCCCTACTATTAGTGTGTTGCTGTCCATGTCTTTCTTAAAATCTTCCAAGATTTTCCTTATATATTTCAGAGCTCCTATGTTGGGTGCGTATATGTTTATCAGAGTTATTTCTTCTTGATGGATTGTTCCCTTAAGTATTATGAAATGCCCATCTTTGTCCCTTTTTATGGCCTTCATTGTAAAATCTATTTTGTCTGAAATCAGTATTGCTACTCGAGCTTTTTTTTCATATCTGTTTGCTTGATATATATTTTTCCATCCCTTCACTCTCAATCTGTGTTAATCTTTTGTTCTGAGGTGGGTCTCTTGAAGACAGCATATATGTGGATCATGATGTCTTATCCATTCGGCTACCCTATGTCTTTTGATTGGTGCATTTAATCCATTTACATTTAAGGTTATTATTGATTGATACTTATTCATTGCCATTTTCTCCCTTTGTGTCTGTATTCCTCTTTGGCTTTCTCTGTTTCTTCATTTTATTTATTTACTTATTTATATAGCAGACCCTTTAGCATTTCCTGCAATGCTGGTTTGGTAGAGATGTATTCTTTTAGTCTTTTTTTTTGTCTGGGAAGCTCCTTATTTCTCCTTCTATCTTGAATGAGAGCCTTGCTGGGTAGAGTATTCTTGGTTGCAGGCCTTTGTTTACCATTACTTGAAATACTTTTTGCCATTCCCTCTGGCTTGAATTGTTTCTGTTGAATAATCATTTGATAGCCTTATTGGAGCCGTCTTATATGTTATTTGTCGTTTCTCTCTTGATGCTTTTAGGATTCTGTTTTTGTCTTTGAAATTAGCCATTTTAATAATAATGTGCCTTGGTGTTGGTCTGTTTGGGTTGATCTTCATTGGGACCCTCTGTGCTTCCTGAACTTGATTAATGTTTTCACTCATTATGTTAGGGAAATTTTCTATCATGACTTTTTTGAACAGGTTTTCCATCCCTTGTTTCTCTTCTCCTTCTGGTATCCCTATGATACAGATGTTGTTACATTTCATGTAGTCCTGCAGCTCTCTTAAACCCTCTTCAGTTTGTTCAGCCTTTTTTTATTTTCTTGTACTGTCTTGGAGTATTGGTCTACATTATCCCCCAACGTGCTGATCCGGTCCTCTGCTTCCTCTAGCCTACTGTTGATTCCTTCTACTGCATCTTTCAATTCACAAATTGTATTCTTCATTTACTCCTGGCACTTATTGATAGTTTCTATATTCTTTTTCATGCTGTTGTAGCTCTCAGTAAGCAACAAGAAAAATAAAGGACCTAGGAATAAACTTAACTAAGGAGGTAAAAGACCTGTACTCCGAAAACTACACAATAATGAAGAAAGACATCAAGGAAGATACAAATAAATGGAAGCATATACCATGTTCATGGATGGTAAGAATTAACATCATTAAAATGTCCATACTACCCAAAACAATCTACATATTCAATGCAATCCCAATTAAAATACCAATGACAGACTTCACAGAAATAGAAAAAAATACTTCAAAGTTTATGTAGAGCCCAAAATGCCCACAAATAGCCACAGCAACCTTGAGAAGAAGAACAAGGTCAGAGGAATCACAATACCAGACTTCAAACAATACTATAAGGCTACTGTCATCAAAACAGCCTGGTACTGGCATAAGAATAGACATATAGATCAATGCAACAGAATAGAGAGCCAGAAATTAACCCAGGACTCTATGGTCAACTAATATTTGACAATGGGGGAAGGAACATCAAATGGAGTAAAAACAGCCTCTTCCACAAATGGTGTTGGGGGAACTGGACAGCAACATGCAAAAAGATAAAACTAGACCACCAACTTACACCATACACCAAAATAAACTCAAGGTGGATAAAGGATTTAAACATAAGCAGTGCCACCATAAAGGTCCTAGAGAAAAATATAGGCAGCAAACTTTCGGATATCCTACGCAAAAATATGTTTACTGATACTCCACCAAGGGCAAAGGAAATAAAAGAATGAATCAACAAATGAGACTATATCATATTGAAAAGTTTCTGTTCAGGTAAAGAAAATATCAGCAAAATTCAAAGGGAACCAACTGTATGGGAAAACATAATTGCCAATGATACCTCAGACAAGGGTCTGATCTCCAAAATGTATAAAGAACTAATACGAGTCAACACCAGGGAGACAGACAGCCCAATTAAAAAATGGGCAAAGGACCTGAACAGACAACTCACTGAGGAAGATATACAAAGGGCCCAGAGGCATATGAAAGAATGCTCAACGTCACTAGTCATCAGAGAGATGCAAATTAAAACCACAATAAGATACCACTTCACCCCTGTCAGAATGACAATCATCGGCAAATCAACAAACAACAAGTGTTGGCAAGGATGCGGGGCAAAGGGAACCTCATACACTGTTGGTGAGAATGTAGGCTGGTGCAGCCACTGTGGAAAACAGTATGGCGTTTCCATAAAAAAACTGAAAATGGAACTGCCTTTTGATCCAGCAATTCCACTACTTGGACTATTCCCAAAGAATCCTGAAACACCAATTCATAAGAACCTATGCACACCTATGTTCGTAGCAGCACTATTTACAATAGCCAAGTGCTGGAAACAGCCTAAGTGCCCATCAGTGGATGATTGGATCCAAAAACTTTGGTACATTTACACAATGGAATTCTATATAGCAGAAAGAAAGAAGGAATTTGTACCCTTTGCAACAACATGGATGGAACTGGAGAGTATTATGCTTAGTGAAATAAGCCAGTCAGTGAAGGACAAATATCATATGATCTCACCCATTACAGGACAATAATGAACAAAACTAACAATAAGCAAAACAGAACCAAGTATATGAATACAGTGAATAAGTCTTCAGTGGTCAGGGGGAAAAGGGTTGGGGGAGGAAGGAGGCAAAGGCAAGGAAGGAGAGCAGCTTAGACAAGAACCTAGTATGAAGGAACCATGGACATGGACAACAGGTGGGATTGACTTTGCAGGGAATGGGTGGGTGGGGAGGGGGACAGAGGGGAGCAAAAAGGGGATGGATGTAATACAACAACAATAAAATTAAAAAAAAAAAAAAAAAAAAGACTGTCCTTTTTCCCATTCTGCCATAAATTCTAAGCACCAATTTCAGAAGCAAACACTTAGTATTTTTACATATTTCTTTGTTCAGTGCAAATACAAGTATGCACATATTTTTATTTGTATGCATGTATGTGTTTGTATTCTTGCTTTTTTATTTTCACTCAAAGAGATTAGCATATCAATGCTCCAAATCTCAAGTAGTCATTTTTATAGTATTAATTTATATTCCCCTTTGCCATATTACTTCCCTTTTAAATTGTTATGATAAAATCATCGTTTAATTTATTTCAGAGTAGCATATGCAATGCATTTATTCTTTTGATCAATTGCTTAGTGTCATTGTAATGATATGGCATATTTTATTTAATAAAATACCCTACTAATCAATATTGTTTCCCATCTTACATTCACATACTGCAATGTATATATAATCTCTGCCTGCTGTGTTTTAACATACTTTTTGATATTTGCCATTTTTAAGGTTGAAATTTAGTTTTATAGTTTTAATTTGAATTTTAATATCACTAATATTGAGTAACTTGTATTATACCTAAGAGATATATGCATTTTCTTTTTAAAAAAATAAATGGTCTGGCCCTGACCAGTATAGACCCAATGGGTTGAGTATTATCATGCAGACTGAAAGGTCACTGGTTCAATTCCTGGTCAGGACACAGGCCTGGGTTGTGGCCCATTTTCTGGTAAGGTGTACGGAAGAGGCAATCAATAGCTGTATCTCTTTTACATCAGTATGTCTCTTCCTTCTTCTCCCTCTCCTTCACTCTAAAAAATAAATAATAAATAAAATACTTAAAATAAATAAATGGTCTGTTCATAATTTTTGCCCATTTTTATATTGGGTATATGGTCTTACTGACTTGAATGGTAATAATGGACATAATAAATTAGCTATTTTCTGTAATATTATAGCAATATTATTTTCCATTTTAACATTTGTTTTGGCCTCTGTTATATATACTTTGTAATATTTTTAAAAACTCCAAGTTGTAAAATTGTTCCTTACAATACAATTTACAATAATTTCTGTATATTGTATCATATTTGGGAAGGCTTTCCCCATCTCAAAATTATTTTTTTTTTACTTTTATGTTTTATGCCAGATTTATAATTTATCTTTTCATGTTAAAACATTCACTCTGTCTGGGTTTTTCTTGGTATAAAATGTATGACAGAGCATAGATTAAGTCCATTTTTTAATTGATGTAAAATTCATCCATCATTAAATACACAAGTATTTAATGTGCACCATGCATGGGTGCACACATGCACACATGGACATATTTATAGATTTTCTATTCTGTTCCACTCATCAATTACAGCAAACACTCTTGTATCCCCAGGTCCTTTCTAAAATATTCACTTTAACTTTATATTCCTTTTTTTTTTTTTTAATTTTATTGTTGTTGTATTACATCCATCCCCTTTTTGCCCCCCTCTGTCCCCCTCCCCACCCACCCATTCCCCCCAAAGTCAATCCCACCTGTTGTCCATGTCCATGGTTCCTTTATAACCTTTATATTCTAAGAGAGACCCAACTCTGGTATGAATGCATTTTTTTTCCCTGGGAGACTTCTCAAAAGTGATGGCAGTTGTTACTTCCCTTCCACTTCTCACTCTGTGGGACAGTGATTCTCCCTGCTTCTCATTGCTACTGGCTGCCACCATGCTAGCTGATTTTACTTGAAATTCATGACACAATCTCACATGAATATTTACTGATGCCCATTCACAACTACTTTTCTCTCTTCAAACCCCCAAAGATTCCTACACCATCTTCACACTAACTCTATGACCTTGCTTTGTATTCTACTAAAAATAGAAGCCATCCAAAGAGAATTTCTCTACAAGTTCACTTAGTTCACTTATCACATCTATCTATTTAAGGCACCTATGCCCATCCTCCTCATTCTCTTCTGCTACTGTGGAAGCAATGCCTGAATGCTTTTCCCTTAGGCCAATCCCCGATAGTCAGGCACCTAATCCACAGCCTGCTACATTCTCAAGGACATTGTCCAGACATTTTTCTTATTATCTTCTACTCCATCAATGTTTTCCATCTAATGGATTATTTTCATCAGTATAAATGACCGTTAGTCTGCAGGCACTCTCACATGTTTCATATCTTGTCCTTACAACAGACCTGAGTGCACATATGACCTCCATCATTACAGGTGGGGAAACTGACTCCCAGAAAACTTTATACCACCAGTGAGCTGGAATTCAAACCCAGATCTGATTTTAAAGTCTATGTTCTACCCAGTCTTCCATGCTGCTTCTCAAGTTTATGGCAAAATCTTTCCCTTTTAGAAAATTATGTAGCAATTAGCATCGTGTACAGGGCTCAGTCTAGAACATGAAAATCCATTCAAAGCCCCTCCAAAATGTACATGTCATTTTTTGGCTTTTTTAAAATCATTGCTTATTCCATTTGGTAGAGGGTTTTTCTTTTCCTTTTTCCATACTGATATTTGCAACAGTTTTGAATTCCCCAAAACCGTACATAGATAATAAATACCATGCTATTAAAGTATTAAATTTGTACAAAAATATTTTACAGTTTAATTAACTGTTTGTTACAAATAAAAATTCATATTTAAGTGAAAATAAAAAGATCTTCTATCTTAAAAAAAGAAAACAAAAAGAAAACTCTTGATTCCACACCTACCTCTAACTAAAGCCACAGATGTCTCCTTCTGTTGACAGCAAAGCTCTTCAAAAAAAAAGGGTCATCTATACTTCATGCCAACAATTCATCTCCTACTGCTGTAGATAGAGAACTCTGCACTCAAGATTTTACTCCCTTAACCCTATGGAATGTTCTCTATTCACACTGTTGAATAGAAATCTCAATCTCTGCCCTCATGGAACCTGATTGAGATCATCACTAAAACTACTCCCTATAATATTTTCTTCCCTTGGCCTCTGTAATGACTTTGGACATCAGCTATTCAGAGTTGGGCTGAACTGCACATCAGAGGTGCAGTCCTCCATAAATCTGCCCTCACCGCACAGGCCATTAGTCCAGGTTCCCAAGGCCACCCTTACTTTTGATCTGTTGTCTACAAATTCATGAGTTCCTACTCGCCCTTCAGGTTCAATAATTGCTAGAATGAGTCACAGAACTCAGTACAGTGCTAACTTATCATTTTAATTGCAAAAGAAAATAAAACAGTACTAGACAAAAGGAGATGAGCAGTTATGCCTAGGGCCCGGTCTGGGATGGTCCCAAATATGAAGCTTCAGAATTCATTACCATCCAGACCACATTGACGAGCAGCACTATGCAGAGTTTTGCCAACCAGGGAAGCTTATTTGAGCTTTGGTGTCTAAAACTTTTATTGGGGTTTTATTATATAAGCATTCCTGACTGAATCATGGGCCACTCAGTTGAACTCAATGTCCAACCTTCCTCTTCTCACCAGAGGTCAGGGTGATATCACATGACTCAAAACTCCCCATCCTTCTAACCACAGGTAGGTGCTTCTGGTTTGGCTAGTCCCCCATCCTGAGTCATCTCATTAGCATAAACTAGAGGCTCTGCATGAATAACAAAGACTCCTATCACTGGGAATTAGTCCAAGGAATAAGAGGTTACCTCCCAGGAATCGGGGATAAAGGCCAGTTAAATTCTTTATTATGCAGCCTTCCACACTATCTTGATTTTCCTCTTACTTCACTGACAAAGCTTTTTTTGTCCTCTTTGCTGGTTCTTGCTAATCTCTCCAATCTCTAATAGTGGGCTGTCCCAGGATTTAGTCTTCTTTCCTCTATCTTTATTCCCTGGGTGATTTTACCAGTTTTATGTTCAACTACAATCTATATGCTGAAACATAACCCAAATTTATATCTGCAGCCCAGGCTGACCTTTCAAATCTAGAATCATTTATAGAACTACCCACACAAGAGTTTACTTAAACATCTAATAGGCATCTTAAATTTTGTAAACCCAAAGTTCACTTCTGAATTTTCCCAATGAACTACACTATTTGCTCTCATAACTACTCACTTTGGATACTATCTCTATCACTACCACACTTGTCTACTTTATAAAATCCTATTTCATTAGTATTTTGGTAACATGATGCTAACTTTCTTGCTTCTGACTTTCCCCTTCAACAGTTTATTACAACACAGAAGCCAGAGGATCCCTTTTCTTGGATGGCAGATTATCATTGCTGTGCTCAAAACCCTCTAGTGGCCCCCATCAAACAAAGAGGAAAAGCTGAAATATTTGTAATGATTTATAGAACTTTAGAAGGTCTTGACCTCTTAATTCTCTGACTTCTTTGCCTAGTACTCTCACTGTGGTTGTTTTAACTTGTAGCTTTCTCTTAAATCACCATAAAACACTGAACATGCTTCTGCCTCAGAATCTTTTCACATAACGTTTCCTGTGGTTATAACCTTTCCTACAAGTATCTCATGGAACACTCCATGACGTTTCACTTCTGTGTTCAAATATCTCTTCATTAGTAAACCTTGCCTTAGCCACACTCTTTAACATTGAACATCCCCTTTCCAGCATTTCTCATTCCCCTTCGTGCTTTATTTTTCCTCCATCCCACTAATCATCTCATGATTTGATATTTTGCATTTAACCTTTTTAATTAATTGTCTTTCTCATCGAGGATATAAACCCCTTGAGGTCAAATAATTTTTTTCTTATTTCTTCACTATTCTATCTCAAATATTTAGAACTGTCTCTTACTGTAGTTGCACATTAAGTATTTATTGAAAGAATGAAAATTCTTATATTCTATCATGCTATTTACTGCACTCTTCTTGTGATATTTTTATTATTTATTTATTCATCATGATGATTTTAAAAGATTTTATGTATTATTTTTAGAGAGAGGGAAACAGAGAGAGGCAGAGAGACATCAGTGTAAGGTTACCTTTCACCTACCTCCAGCTATGGACCTGGCTGGAGGCCTGGTTTGCAACCTGCTGTGATGCTTTTAAATGTGGTAGATCTTGAATTAATTAAAGGTGGCTGTTACACAGATTTGGCTCTTGTCACAATTTAGATTTACCTGATTTATGTTATTGATTCAGAATTTTTCTAGCCATTCTTGTTGTTTTTTTTTTTAATATAATTTTAGAATAAACTTGTTTGCTTCCATAACAACCTTTTCATGGAATTATAGACTCATTTAGAGAAAATTGGTACCTGATTAATGTATTTTTTTGGTCTTCCTCATATGTATTTGATACTTTTTATTTTTTTGATATTATTTTAAAAATTGGCCATAATATCTTCTAATTGAATACACATACACATATATGTACAGGCATATATGTGAGATATTTATGGTTTGATATCAATACACCACACTAAAGCAAGTATCACAATAATGTTAGTCACACATTTTTTTTTTTTTTTTTGGTTTCCCTATGCATATAAGGGTTATTTATATTTATATTACACTATAGTATATTATGTGTGCAAGAGCATTGTCTAAAAAATAATGCATTATGTAATTTAAAAATACTTTATTGTTTAAAATGCCAACCATCATCTAAGTTTTCATATCATAATCTTCTTGGTGAAGAGTCTTGCTGCAAGGCTAATATCTACCAACTGATCAGGGTAGTAGTTGCTAGAAGTTGGGGTGGTTGCATTGATTGAATTTTCCTTTCATGAATAATTTCTCTATACTGTGAGATGCTGTCTGATAGCATCTTACACATAATAAAATGCCTTTCAAATTTGAAGTCAATTCTTTCAAACTCTACCACTGCTTTATTCACTAAGTTTATGCAATATTCTAAATCTTTTTGTTGTCACTCCAACAATCTTTACAGCATCTTCACCAGAAGTAGATTCCATCTCAAGAAACCACTTTCTTTTCTCATTCACAAAAGCAACATTTCATATGTTAATATTTTATCATGAGGGTGCAGCAATTCAGTCACATTATCAGGCTCCATTTCTATTTTAGTTCTCTTGCTATTTTAACCATATCTGCAGTTACTTCCTTCACTGAAGGCTTGATCCTCTCAAGGTAACCCATAAAGGTTGGAATCAACTTCTTCTAAACTCCTTTAATATTGACATTTTAATCCCTTCTTATGAATCACAAGTGTTCCTAATGGTATCTAGAATATTTTCCAGAAGATTTTCTATTTGCTTTGCCCAGATCTGTAAGAGAAATCACAGTCTATGACAGTCTATTTCTTAAATAATAACATTTGAAAGTCTAAGTTACTACTTGATACATGGGCCGCAGAATGAATGTTGTGTTAGCATGCATAAAAACAACATTAATCTTGTACATCTCCATAAGAGTTCTTGGGTGACCAAGCACATTATCAATGAGCAGCAGTATTTTGAAAGAAATCCTTTTTTTCTGAGCAGCGGGTGTCAACAGTGAGCTTAAAATATTCAGTAAGCCTTATAAAGAGATGGGCTGTCATCTAGGCTTTATTGTCCCACCAATAAAGCACAGGCAGAGTAGGTTTAGCATAATTCTTAAGAACCCTGGGATTTTCAGAACAGTAACTGTATATTGGCTTTCACTTAAAGACAACAGCTGCATTAACCCTAACAAGAGATTCAGCTTATGTTTTAAGCGTTGAAGCCAGACATTGAGTTCTCCTCTCTAGCTATTGAAGTACTAGATGGCATTTTCTTACAATATAAAAGTATTTCCTCTAATTGGAACTGGAAAGTAAAAAAAGAATGAGTGAATAAAGCAGAAGAAATATTTGAAACAATAATTATCTGAGAACATTATACAAATAAATGACAGACTCCAAACTATAGATCCATAAAATTCAGAAAGTTCTAATGATGATAAATACAAAATGAAAACTATATCTAAGTTTATCTTATTCAAATTTTAGAAAGAAAATCAAAAACAAAGATCTTAAGAGAGGGGAAGTCACCTTATCTATAAAGAAAGGAACAAGGGTAAGAATTTCAGAGGACTTTTCATCAGAAACCAAGCAATCAGAAGAGAATAGCATGAACTATTTAAAGAATTAAAAGAAAAAAGACTTTTAATTTAGAAGCCTATCTCCAGGAAAATTAATCTTCCAAAATGGAGAGCTCTATGTATTACCTATGTCCCCACTTGTGTTTATATAGAATTTCACTTAATTGTCTTGGGTTTCCCTGATAAATCAATCAAATCATTTGTCATTGATTGTGCTTCTCCCCTAGTCCTGTTTTTACTTTTTTTGTTTGTTTGTTTATTTTTGTTTTGTTTTTAATAACATTGCCACAAAACTTCAGAAGAATGATAAATAACATTGGTGGTAAAGGACATCTTTACCTTGCTTCTACTTTCAGTAATATTATTTTTGGTAGTTAGTGATTGAGTATAATACTAGCTTTGACATTAAAAGATGCATACTCAAATTCTGTATATAAATATATGTATACCTATATCTAATTATCAGCTTTTCTTGATCAAGATTTTGCCTCTCAGATGGTAGATAAAATAACCAGAAATTGCTATACTTAATTCTGAGCATTGAAGAAGTTTTATTTGACAAAATATGGAAATCTTGGAAGATGATGGTAATATTACTGAAGAATATCTAATTGCCATGAAAGAGATAATGCCAGTTTCAAATATCAAGGCATTCAATAAATATATATTTCAAATACATAATATATATAAAACAATATTACTGAAGGTAATAATAAGAAAACGTTGTCTTTTACCACCAATATTATTTATTATTCCATATATATATATATATATATATATATATATATCATCCTTAAAATTGTTTCTACAGATGAGCACATATTGTTCTGTTCAAAAATTAAAGAGCATTAGAAACAAACATGGCTGTGTAGGAAAGGGACCAAATGGGACATGACATAACTGAAATAAAATATAGACACAAGATTTACAGACCTATGTTCAGATGAAACGGCATAAGGGAAAATTTGGACTTCTCTCTTGAGGCATGTGAAAAAATGTTTATAAATAAGAGATGGAAATTAGAACTACTCAATTAGAATTTTCCTTGTAAAATTTTCTATCAGACAAAAGATGTTCAATCTAGAATAGATGGAACAAAGTCAATTGCAAAACACAACCAAAGATACTTGAAGAAAATGGTAAATACTTTTGCTAAATTTTTCCACTCATTTATTATAAGTGAATTTATTATTGCCAAAATACTTACTTATTATGTTCAAAACACTACTTCAGGCCATGTCAACTTAAGAAACATCCAAATTTGCAGAGAATTTTTATGAGTTTGTTTGAGCCAAAGTGATGACATACCTGAGAGCAAAATCTCAAGTGCTCTAGAGAGTAAGTGTTTTGTAGCTTCTTTTGTGCATTTGAGATTACGAAGGGGAACATAAGAAAGATTACCTAGAAGTAGGAGAAAGCAAGGCAAGGGTTGAATGACAGGATAGTTAACAAAATTATCTGAGATCTTGGTGGTCATTTCAAAGGTGTAGTAAACTAGATGCACAGAAACAATGGGAGGGCTGGCTTAAGATAAATTTTAACACTAAAAAGTGATATGACTGGGGCAGGACTATCCATTATGACCTGCCTACTCAGGAATTTATGATCAGAATGTCCTGTGAGGCTACTTTTCACAAAACAGTTTTTTTCATTCTCAGCCACAGAAAGAATTTTTTAAAAAATATTTTTGCAATCTTTTTTTTTTAAAGATTTTATTTATTATTTTTCAGAGAGAGGGGAAGGGAGAGGAAGAGAGGGAGAGAAACATCAATGTATGGTTGCTTTTCACCTGCCTCCAGCTACAGACCTGGCTGCAGACCTGGCTTGCAACCTAGTTATGTTGCCCTGGCTGGGAATCGAACCAGCAACCTTTGGGTTTGCAGGCCAGCACCTTAGCCACTGTGCCACCAGCCAGGGCACAGAAAGAATTTTTTTTAAGTGAGTTAGAATGGATTCTGATTATCAAGGCACTTATCATCTATAAAAGATAAGTGCTATCTCTAAATAACTATAACAGCAAGATAAAAAGTGATTAGTCCCAGAAGAGAGCAATTAAGAGTCACGGTAATTTGGGTTATCTTCTGTTTGGAAATAAGCAAAGGTTTTATAAATCAAGTAGACAGTATAGGGAACAATTAATATGGCCAGTGAAAGAATCAGAAGTCAAAATGATATCTATACATTTCATTGATGGGCTGAGATTGCACAATCATTGATTGTTAAAATAATACAGCTACTTAAAAATAAGTTAGAGGAAAACTTTTTAATGCAATATAATCACAGGATTTTATGCTACCACAGACTGGACATAACACTAACAACAGTATAATATAACTGGCAAAGATAATGAAGAAAAGGAGGAAGGGGAGGGGAGGGAAAAGTACGAAAAAAGTAGGGGAGGAATGAAAGAACAAAGGGCTGAAGAAACCAAATGGGGAAGAAAGAAGATCATGCAAGTTTTAGGCTCCACTATTGGATTCAGCAGTTTGGCATTCAGAATAAAGGAGCTTGTTCTTCTAGGATATATCCTGGCCAGCCAACATCTGGAATCATGTGGGCTATATTGCCTTTTTACAAGTATTTACATGTAAGTATATTTAGAAGTGGTGGCTATAATGGAGAGATATCTAGAAATCATGTCATTTAAGAAATAAAAAATTTGTTTCCTTTTTACCTGGAAAAAATAAAGATGTGGGGATGAAAACAGTTATTTTTAAAATATCAGACAGTTGTATGGAATATTTATTTTTAAAAATCATTTTAGCAGGAAAAAATAAAGGTTAAGTTGCAGGGATACAGATTCAACTTCATACAAACATTTTCCAAAATGTATTGGTTGCCCTGTGGAATAATGAGTGATCTCATGCTGAAAAATGGCCAAATAACATATGGCCAACTATTTCTTTTCTACTAGCACCATACCCTATTAGATAGAAAATTCTGCAAATTCTGTATTCTTTATAAAATAAGCTCTATCCAGTCTCTTTCTGGAAACTTATTTCAGCTCTCATCAGTTTTTACCTCCATGTTCCTACTCTTCTTGATCATCACTCCCTGACTCAATTCAACTTCCACACCACAGCTTCAGCTAACTTTCTAATACTGTACCTGACACTAAACTCTCCTGCTCATATCCTTAAATGGTCCTCAGAAAAATAGCTAAATTCCTTACATCTGCATCATGAGATGTCTCCTTCTATATTCACAAACTCTTCTATTGCTAGAACTCAGGAGTTAAAGATTTTAGTTTCAGTCGTAGTTGATAGGCATACATGATTAATGCATGTGGAAAGCTATTATTCTAGAAACTGAAATACATGACCTATGTGACTCCAGGAGATCAATAAGTGATTCAACTTTTGTGTCCCAGTGGGTCTGCAAGTGATGGAAATGAGATCTGAGCCATTATTATGCCACAAGGGGGGGAAGCCCCTGACTCAGACAAAGAATTATTGATCAGTGGATAAAGAAATACTAGAAAAAAATCACAGCTTAACTGTAACTTTTATCTGATTAAGCTTTTTCCAAACTCCTTACCTATCCTCTCCTTCTCCCTAGAAAATGGTTGACTTGAGATGAAATGTTAAGACTGTTTATGAGGGTACATAACCTGCAGTCTTCTCAGATTGCCAGCATTTGAATAAAGTGTCCATGAAGACTTAACCCTTGTCTCTATTTACTGGTTCCGGTAGTAATAGGCAGCACAAATGTCAACTTTTCCAGTTTCACTATTGCAATAATATATAATATATATACTATTATATACATAATATGTATATTATATTTATATTATGTATGATATATAAGTGAAATTGTAAGCTGTATATATATAAATATATATAATATATAATACATAATTTATTATATAATATACATTAAGATATATATTTCAGTATCCTTTCTTCAGCTGCAAAGAAATCATTTTAAATCTATTATTCTGTGCCAAGCCCTTGCCTTTATATATCTTGGTTCTTGTGCCTAGAATGATTTTTACTTATTTAATCAGTAAAAATTCATATACTTAATGTCATTTCCTCCTGAAAGCTTTCCTTAATCTCAGCCTATTGTTGATAATAACACAAATAAGACTGAGTGTCTTGTACATAATAGACAGATATAAGAGACTCCATTCTCCATTGTGCCAATGCTTATTTTTATTTTAAAATTTATACTACTATATTATATTATAAATGTTTTACCTTTATTTTATATTTATATTATAAATAAGTATATACACACACATACATAATCATAGTACAAAAATAATTTTATATGTATTGCCTCCCTTACTAAAATGTAAAATTCAAGGGAAGAAAATACATCTCTGTTACCTCAAAGTTAAGTTCATTGGTTGCCTGTAGAATAAAGAAATAGATAGATAAATGAGCAAAGAAATAAGTGAACAGTCACACATTTCCAGAATTGATTGGGTAGGTAAAGCGTAAGTCAAAGCTTTCTTCCACAGTCCAGAAAACAAAGGAAAAGCTGGGCTTTGAAGACATATTAATAATGAGACACATTATCAGTCTCACTTGGGAAGCACCACTAAGATTTAGTTACATGAAGGGAACCTATGGCTCATTATTTCTCTGTCATATTGGGAAACCTGGGTCTCCTTTTCCTTAGTATTTTCTTTTGGTATTAAATCATTCTCATTGTTCCTTTTTGTGTTTGTTTTCCAAAATCACCCAATGACTGTTTTTAAATGAACTCAGCTTTCTGGATGTTAATAGTTGGCAAAAGTAGAGCACATTGCTGATGTTTGATCAGTGGATTCACATAAAAAGTTGAATCTTGAAAGACATTTTGCATATGCTTTTTTCATAAGCTCTGGGGGAAATCCAAGAAAATCATTGGGTCACTTAAATGTTATTATCCAGTTTTTATTGTCTTTGAATTTTAATGCTACAGTTTCTGAGTGTTAATAGACTAATGTAAATAGAAAATGCAAGCTTTCCTGCTTCATTCCAAATTCTAATATTGAAAACACATATAAGTTCCACTTATTACTGACATTAACTTTTTGTCCAAAAATGTAGAAAGAACAAACAAACACCAGATCATCTGAAATGACACTTCAGTGAGCAGAAAAAGATTGATTCAATCTTCTACTATTAAACGTAATTCAAGCTAACTACCTCAAATAATTTTTCCTTTTCCCCCAAACAACAACAAAGCCACCTCGTACTAAAAGGAATTATCCAGCTTTCTGAAAAAAAGACTAACCAAGCATTTTAGAGTAATCATTGTTGGGGCACTATGCAGAAGTAAGATCACATAAAGCTTTAGTAAGATCTATTAATTGTCTGAAGCCTATTAAGTCTTGCAGATCAGAGGCAGCAATGCTATGCTGGCTGGCCACACTTGATAGGCTCCTCTGGCTCTTTTACAATCACCATCTTGCGCAAAATGCTTTGTTCTAACTTAAAGAATTGAAGCAAGAGTAACTCCCTTTTTCTCCCCAGCTGAGCTTTGGCAAGTAAGTAGACTTTTAAGTTACTGGCACGCTAGGGAGCAAAGCACTAATGAAAGCATATGAAAAGTAATGTACCTAAGGAAAAGGTAAATGATAATAACTGGTGCACAACTTTTTATGACTTGAGCCTTTAAAGTGAAAAGCACTTTCTATAACAATAAATGTTCTGTGTTACATAATGTTGCAATAACACACTAAATAACTGAACAATAGTTGTAATTTTTCCTCACTGCAACGAAACGTGTTCAGAATCAGAAAATTCAATTCTTTTTCCCTTTACTGTCTCAATTATGTTTGTATTAAGTTTGCAGACCTCTTAAAAATATTCTCAAACTCCAAAATTAAATATTTAAAGCACTGTTGATTCATAAGTCATTGTTGGACATGTTTTTCCTCTTGCAATTATTATATTTTTATTTTTTAAGATTTTATTTATTATTTCCAGAGAAAGGGAAAGGGGGAGAGGAAGAGAGGGACAGAAACATCAATGTATGGTTGCCTTTCACCTGCCTCCAGCCACGGACCTGGCTGGAGACCTGGCTGGCACTTGGTTATGTACCCTGGATGGGAATTGAACCAGTGACCTTT
The DNA here is from genome assembly GCA_004026585.1 of Noctilio leporinus. NCBI lineage: Eukaryota > Metazoa > Chordata > Mammalia > Chiroptera > Noctilionidae > Noctilio > Noctilio leporinus. The sequence goes on along the minus strand of PVIW01003430.1, from coordinate 152,021 downwards.
GGGTTCTCAGGCTGGTGCCTTATCCACTGTGCCACCAGACAAGGCCTATTATTATATTTTTAATTGAGAAGTTTATGTATAAGCATCCATGGCCATTGGGTGGAGTGTGAGAAATTACCCCACAGGCTTACAAGGTCTGTCCCAAAAGTATCAGGCCAAAGTCAATATAATTAAAACGGTTTGCATGGCCGATACTCTCAGAACAGACCTTTTAAAGTATATTTAATTCTTTTTGGAAAGTTGATGATGTTCTGTTTGTGGAAAGAAATTCTTATTTCATACAAGGCTGTAGATTGAAGTTTGGTACTCTTAAAATCTTTGTTTGGTAAGTTTGTCAAATTTAGTGAATCATCCTGTGACTCTCTGCCATAAGAAACAAATAAAAGCTCTAGGGAATTGATTATGTTATCAAAATACAAACAAGAAACAAGCCTAGACTTCTTAGGCTACTCAAAAAGGCATCAGAAATTCCTTCAATGGAACTATCATTAATTAAACGATTTTGCAATCCCTTTACACGACAACCAGCTTATTTCACACAAATCGATCATTTTCTTAACTACTAGATAAACATCAAAGAAAACTTTTGGAATATGAACACATTTATGTTCCCCAAATGCAGTGACTTGAGAGGGCATTAGACAGTACCAGTGTCTTTATCAGCATTTCTGAAATACCCCAAATAAACACTAAAACAAAATAGCATTGTGCTTTGTGAAATCACTTTAAGACATGTCATCTAACTGTGACTTACAAATCAGTCCTATTTTTCTATATAGAAATTCTGAAGCCATCGTTTTTAAATATAGCCTAACATCATACACAATATGGCTAAGATCATAAGACAATTGTTTGTCTTGAAGTCAGAAGAAAATAAGAGTAACAGAATCTTTTATTTTTATCTACAGAGGAAAAAATTCTATTGTTTTTACCAACAAAATAGTATTTTTGATAAATGTAGCTCTATAGTTCTATTAAATTTTTTGTACTCACTCTTATTTTTTTAATGAAAAACTTTTAATTTGAGGTATAATTGGCATATAACATGGTATTAGTTTTAGGTGTACAACATAATAGTTTGATATTTGTAAAATGATTATTGCACTGACTCTAGTGAACATTATCTACCATATATTGTTACAAATATTTTTTGTGATAAGGGCTTTTAAGATTTATTCTTTATGTAATTAAAAAATATGTAATAGAATATATTAACTACAACTATTATTACCTATATCTGTATAGTTCTGTAAATTCATCCCTATAACTTATTTATTTTATAAGTGGAAATTTGTACTTGTTGACTATTTTCACCCATTTTGTCCACCCCTCACCTTTTCCCGCTTCTGGTAATCACCAATCTACCAATTTGTTATTTGTTTGTTTGTTTAAGATTACACATACAGTAAAACTACAGTATTTATCTTTTTCTGTCTGACTTATTCCACTTAGCATAATGACCTTAAGTTTCATCCATGTTGTCACAAATAAGATTTCATTCTTTTTATAGGATATTTCTATATTGATAGATATAGATAATATATATAGATATAAATATAGACACACATACATGTACACACATATCACATATATACAGACATATTTTCTTTATCCATTCACCCACAGATGGAGACTTAGGTTGTTTCTGCACCTTGGCATGGTAAATAATGCTGCAGTAAACATGGAAGGGGGAGGTGCATGTATCTTTTCAAGTTAGTGTTTTCATTCAAAATTTATATATTTCATATCTTTGATAAGTTTCTGAGCTAAACAAAGCACCATTTTGACCAAAATTTAGAAAACCAAAAACCCTTCAGCTAGTTTTACAGATGTTTTTAAAAAGTTGTTAAAAATAAAAATAAGATATTATGGTCAAAAAACAAGGTTTTTTGTTCTTTTAACTTTTTATTTTATAATCTTAAATAAAGAATAACTTTGGTATCACTTTCAATAACAATGGATGAACACATCTCAATAAAGAGATTATGAAACACAACCAGCACATAGGTTGTATGCCTACCACCCATGCTCAGAGCAGCTTTGTCAATAAATCATGCCATTCTTCCCTTCTACTCAGTGAGAATTTTCTGTATGTCTCAATATGGTATTCCAGCCAGCTACTATCAACCACTGTCATGCAGAAACATTTTAACAATCTCTGTCAGTGGTTAAAATTTGTCTTCATCTTTTTCATATCAGTTAGCGAAGAATCAGCTCTTACTGAATAAGATGGCTTTGAATCATGTGCTACTTCTTAAGACATGTTTATTATTTGAATAATTTCAAAACTAACATGTAATAGACAATGATATAACAGAGCATGTGTTACGCTGGCAGCTTGAATGTGAGAGAAAGAGAGCACAGAATTTTGTTTATGTGCATTGCAAATATTTTGAAATATAAAATTCATAATGATTGCAAAGAAATTCCATTATGATCTTAATCATGAACCTCTTAAGGGTTAGACATTTGCTTTAAGTACTTTGACATTAACTTCTTTTCAATGTAAATTTAAATTGCAGTTTGCATTCAAAACTATTTAGACAGGATTTATTTTGATATAATTTACTGCTTAAGTTTATAAAAATATATTTTTTTCATTATTATTTTGTTTTGATATAATTTACTCTACTGCTTAAGTTTATAAAAATATATATTTTTCATTATTATTTTGTTATGTGATATTCTACAGGCCTAAAGATTTAATTATGGCTGAAAGTGACTCATTCAATCAAAAGTCTAGTTTTGTAATCCCTTTCATTGATTTGAAATTGTTACTTAAATATCAAGATAATTTTTATAGTTATTAATCTTTAAAAACACTATCTAATCCTTTGGTACACAAACATCAAATATTTAAACAACAAGGTATTTAAGAATTTTTTGGGTCCAATTGATCTCTAAAATATCATGATTTTAGATTTGATCTTACATCAATTCAATGTTGACTAGAAAGTAATGACATTTATGAAATTTTTATATTCTGTTATATTTTCGACAACTGTTATAAAATTAATTTATATAAACACTGACATTACACTTTACCTAATGTGTGTCTTATGTAATAGTTCTTATCCTAATTTCCACGATATCTGATGTTTACAGTCATGCAATTTAAGTAAAATAACTGCAGTGCTTCTTTATGCTTATAGTATGGTAAGAAGGTAGCTTGTTTGTTCTTTATTAAAGAAACTAAGAAATAACACATGTTTTAAGAGGTCCTCAGGCTTTTGGGGGTGGATAATGGAGCTATTTGTTAAATTTGAGAAACAGATAAGTAAGAACAATTAAGACTTGTATATCTTGTCAGATTTGAGAAATGAAAGCAGCTAAGTGGATCAGGCCCCTGGGAATCTAGAAATCATGTGTGAATTCATTTCTCCGTTAGCACTGATACATACACTAAACTACCTTTAATAACTTTAAAAATGCTACATCTGCAACAAACCTATTTCACATTAAACATTTTTTCATATCAACTTAAGTGAAAAACTTACTTTTGCATAATATGATTAGCTCTGAAAATTACATTCCTTGTGGTGTATAGTGGAAATTTGCTTTATCATCACAGACCTTATACATTCTTGCCAAAGGGAAGAGGAAAACAATAAAGAAGGGTAAGGGAAATGTTGAATAAACACTTCATAAAAGAAGATATGAAAGTAGCTTACAAACATATGAAGTGTTTCTAACATGCAAATGTTATCTTTAAAATTTATAGTGAAAAATATCACTTTATACCCACAACCATAGCTAGACTGACAACACCAAATGTCAGTACAGATGTTGAGCAACTGGAACTCTTAGATGTTGCTAGTTGGAGTGGAAAATGGTATGATCATTTTGGAAAACTCATAAGTAGTTTCTTATAAAGGTTAACATTGAGTTGCCTTAAGACTCTGCAATTCCACCTTTACCATTTTATCCAAGAGTAAGGAAAACAAATGTCCAATGTCTTGGAGAAAGAAGAGTTCTTTTTCATAAGAATTAAAGCCAAGTGCAACTCATTAGCTTAGGCTAGCCTGTTCTTGCAATCATGCTAGTTTGATATCCTTATGCTCACCTTCCTGGGTTCTCTGAGCACTGACTTCGCATTACAGCTTCTTTTGCGGACATACCCATTAAATGACCAGTTTTGGTTTGATGTTTGTACTCTGATACTTGATATGTTCTTAGGTTCCCTCAAAGACTACCATGAGCATAAACTATTCTTATTTTGTCCCCCAGCCTTTCAGGAACCATAGTAGCTGGATCATCCAGTTTCTTGTCCAGGATAACATGCTAAAATAAATAAATAAATAACAGATGGTCAAAAAGCAGATCCATTTTAAATTTTTTTGAGGTGTCTCCATACTGCTTTCCACAGTGGCTATACCAGTCTGCATTCCCTTCAACAGTGCAAAAGGGTTTCCCTTTCTCCACATCCTCTCCAGTACCTATTGTTTGTTGATTTATTGATGATAGCCATTCTGACAGGTGTGAAATGGTATCTCATTATGGTTTTAATTTGCATTTCTCTGATGGTTAGTGACTTGAACATCTTTTCATATGTCTATTGACCATCTGGATGTCCTCTTTCGAGAAGTGTCTGTTCAGATCCTTTGCCAGTTTTTAAAACCCTACTGCCAGCAATATATCTGAAGGAACCCAAAACACTAATTTAAAAAAACATAAGCAGCCCTGGCTGGTAGCACAGTGGATAAGGCTCCAGCCTGTGAACCCAAAGGTCGCAGGTTCGATTCCCCAGCCAGGGCACACAACCCAGGTTGCAAGCCAGTTGCAAACCAGGCTCCAGTCAGGTCTGTGGCTGGAGGCAGGTGAAACGCAACCGTACATTGATGTCTTTCTCCCTCTCTGCCTCTCTCCCTTTCCCGTTTTCTAAAATGAAATAAAAATTAAAAAAAAAATGTTTTTTAAATAAAAAAATTAAAAAATCATAAGCACACTTATATTCATTGCAGCATTATTTACAATCGCTAAGGTTTGGAAGCAGCCCAACTGTCCATCACCAGATGAGTGGACAAAACAATCATAAGATATTTACACGATGGAGTACTACTTGGCCATATAAAAGGAAGAAAGGTTTAAACAGTAGAGATGGACCTGGAGAATATTATGCTAAGTAAAATAAGCGTCTTAGAGAAAGACAACTACCATCTGATTTCATTTATATAAACTGAACTAACAAGCAAAATAAAGATAGACTCATAGATAAAGAGCAGGATGACAGCTAAGGGAGAGTGAGAGGGTAGTGGGTGGAGGGATTGAACAAAATGGAAAAAGGGCTCATGGGCATGGACAGCAGTACGGTGATTGCCAGGGGGAGGGAAGTATAAGGGGACTAAATGGTAATGAAAAATTTACAATAAAGATTAAATTTTTAAAAAGCACCACATATTCATGGATTAGACTTTTTAATAAGGGCCCTAAAAGGAAATGGAAAAAGTCTAATGAAAAAATGTAAAAAACAAAACAAAATTATAAAACAGATCAAACAAATTAGTGACCAACCATATTTTTAAAAATTTTGTCTAGATTTTGCTCAAACTTATTTTTTGGTTTTGTTTTTTAAATTTATTATCCTCTTTGCCTTTCCTTTCTGTCTCCACAGCCCTTTTTGCTCTTTTAATATTTATTATTTTCTTTTCTGTTTTCTGTCCCTGCTCTTTCCTTTGGACTGTGGTTCAATCTGGCCATTTCCTCACCTTGTGTTTCTTTCCTTTCTACAGTTTCCTTCTCTGGGTTTACTAGCTTCTTTAGTTTTCGAGGTGATCACATTTTCATAAGAGCTGTGGGTTCTTCTTCCTAGGAGCAAACTTTCAGATACATGTGAGAGTAAGTGCAAAATATTTAGTTGGGAATTGATCCCAGGAAACAGCAGAAGGGGACAGGGTAATGAGACAAAGAATGAAAGCCTATAGGATGTTGAGAAACAGGTGCAATCCTGAGGGGGAGTTTTTGGGAGAAAATGTAGAACATTCTTCAGAATGTCTACTAAAAGATAAGGAAGAGTTTCTTTGCAAACTTTTATTCCTCGTTCTTTGAGAGATGTTCCTAAGATAGTTAACCATACATCCTACCTCCTAGCACTCCCTGTCTGGCCTGAGTGAGGAGAGTATGATCTTTTGCAGAGAAATCACATAGGCAGAGAGGCACAATGATAGAAGGAAGAAGCATTTGGCATATAGTTGAGTGAGTGCTGATGGTTATGACAAGGCACTGTTAGTATCTGCTAAAACAACCTTTTAAATTCAACCTTTTATGGTTGAATGTTTACCACTTTATAAATCCACAGGTAACATTTTGAATGGTACTTTAGGGATGTGAAAATGAGTCCACTGGGACAATAAAAAGAGTTTAAGTGTGTGTTTTTTTCCCTTAAATATGAACACCAAGATATGTTAAGATATGTGCTTCTACTTATGAATACATGAAAATGGATAAATTTTTAATATGGGTGAATAGAATTCGCAAATAATTATTTTGAACATTTGTATAATATATTTTCAAGCATATGAGTATAATCTAGTTCAGTTGCTTTCTATATTACTCAATTTGCTTTCTTCAGTATTTTTAATTTAATTTTTGGCATGGTCACATTTCAAAAACCACAAGTCAATGTTGAATGTTTACAAGTACAAACTGTTCTAATAACCCTTGTGCTAACACTGCATTATCCACAATAGAATATTCCAAGCCAAAAGTTGTTTTCATGTTAAAATCAGATATAAATATAACCTAATTGAGTGATATAAAATTGATTCATCAATGAAAGACCTATAAAAGCTCCCTTAAAAGAACTCTGACTGAAAGCACATCTTCTTATCAGAGGCTGTTCAAAGCTCATGAATCTTTCTTGTTCTCTAGAGTCCAAATTGAATTAAAGGGCCACACATTGAATTAAGATGTCTTAAGTTTCACCAAACTAAATATGAATTAGACCATATGCTAGGTCTGATATTTATCCAAGGTTTGGAGAAGACCAGATCATTTTACATTTAGAGGACTGATAGTGTACATTCAAGTGAACAATAACTCAAGTTAACTCAACTCATATCTAGAGACCCTGGCTGGTGGTACAGTGGATAAGGCACCAGCCTAAGAACCCAAAGGTTGCTGGTTCAATTCCCAGCCAGGGCACATAACCAGGTTGCAAGCCAGGTCTCCAGCCAGGTCCGTAGCTGGAGGCAGGTGAAAGGCAACCATACATTGACATGTTTCTCTCCCTCTCTGCCTTTCTCTCTTCCTCTCTTTAAAAATAATAAATAAAATATTTTTAAAAGAATATCTACAGTTATTATTTTAATCCCTGTGTTAGTGATATACCTTCCTAGAATTTTGGGGTAGTGGATTTTGATAATTTGTTCTATGAACTGAGGATTTACCCCTTTAGTCTTCAGTCTCTAAATGTCATCACCCACAAGCTTCTAGAGTTCTGGGGGACCTCCCACTTTTCAAACAAATCCAGTGCTGATGCTACTGCTGGGCCAATAAAGACTTGAAGACATCAAGGACAGCCTGATAGCATTCTGAGAGAGAGGATGCCAGTTACAGACTCATCTCAGCTTTTTAATAGCTGTTTTAGGGAAAACATATCAGTAATGTGTTTCAAATGGTCCAAGCAGTTTCCTTGAATAAACCCAGTTTTTCTGACTCTTATCTTTGACATCTATTGAGACCATTTTGGTCCATAAATTTTTCACATGCTCATTCCTCTCCCCCTGACCTCCTCTTCTTTATATGCTCCAAGTACCTTGCAGTAAGAAAAAAAAGAATGTTTAGCCCTGGCTGGTGGCTCAGTGAATAGGCCCTAGCTTGTGAACCCAAAGGTCGCTGGTTCAATTCACCAGTCAGGACATATAACCAGGTTACAGGCCAGGTCTCCAGCCAGGTCCGTAGCTGGAGGCAGGTGAAAGACAACCATACATTGATGGTTCTCTCCCTTTCTAAAAAATAATAAATAAAAATTTAAGAAATAGAGAGTGTTTCAGGAGATTATTGCATCATGAGATACAGAAGTCTCAGGATCTCTGAGCACCATAGCAAGCTGTTTATACAACTTATCTTTATTGTACCCAAATATGTGGAGGACTTTTCTAGCCAGTGTGATGCAGCGGTAAACAAAAGAATCATGAACCTGGCCTCAATAGGCTTATAGTCTACTAGATTAGACAATAGAAAAGTAATTTTTAGTGTGCTGGGTAAAGATGAGTGTTTCAAAGGAAAGTGCAAGTATTTAATATATATAACCCAAAAGCACAGATTTGGAAAGAGAGCACCCCAAATGTGTGAGGGAGTGATGGGACCTTATTTATACACAAAATAACCTATCATATACTTTGATTTTAAGATATGTATTATATATATATTTTTAAAATTTTATTGTTGTTGTATTACATCCATCCCCTTTTTGCTCCCCTCTGTTCCCCTCCCCACTCACTGTCGAAATACAGACATTTTAAATTGGTTGCTCAGTTAAAATTGGCCTATACAAAATTAACCTCTTTGCTTTTCATTTTTCTGTTTTGGAATATATTTATTTCTTAATTTAATCAAATATTTTATGCTTTACTTTCATAATATACATTTTTCTCATATCAAAGGCAAGTATGATTGACACTAAAATGCTAAACACAGATCATTGCTTCTGCTGTTATTTTTCTTTTAAATAAAATAGATTACATAAAGTAGTACAATAAATAATGGAATTAGTATACTACATTCCTAATGTAATGGACTTTAACTGAAATAAAATATTTACTGATACAAATCAATACGTCAGTCCCTTTATGTATCTTAGGTTTCAACTGCCTTAGGGTATATGATGCAATATATAAAACTTTTCCCCTTCCATTATTATCCTTGAATGTTTAAGCTTTTACTTACATATTAATTCATTAACCCAACACACACTTATTCAGTGCCTACTAGAAACTGATAAATTATCTGTATGTTGATCTTATACAAAATCAAGCAAAAAAATATTCCCATTATGTTATATGCAGTGGTGCAAAAAGATGTAATAGATATTCACTATTTTAATGATTCTTATCATGCTGTTTTAATATTGCTCTAAGCTGTTTTTTTGAGCATTTTAATTTATTGTATTCTTTACTTATTACAGAGGCACCCTGAGGCTAGGTAGTGAAGGATGCCATTTTGAAAATCTTAAAAATAAATAAAAGTTGAATTGCCAACCCATTTGTTTTTAGATTTCTAAGAAAAAGAAAGTTATGAGAGATCTAAGGAAACACTATTATTCTCTGGATAAGACTTTTAATGTGGCAAACTGGTATTAAAGAAACCAAATACAACCCTCCCAAGGATATCTGGTACCTCAGATCAAATGCATGTTCTGGAGAGAAAAAATTATTAATCCTTTTTTATTATTACTGTCCTTTTGAGTTTAAATTACTTGAGCATGTACTGGGATAGCAATGTTCAGTCATTTTCCCATTATTTTCCATAAGAATTTATGCTGGCTTCTTAGGGAAGGCCATTTTGAGAATTCAGTGTCACACACACACTGGTTAATAAATAATTCATATTGATAATTAAAGAATAAATATGACTTACAGGTTTTATCATTGAGAGGTTGGTCAATAAAATTCTAGTGATAAGAGAATTTTCCTTATATTCTTCAATTTAAAATGGATACATTAAATATCACAACTCTATATGAAAACATTCTATTTACATTAGTATGTTTATTTCTTCAGAGAAGCTGAGAGAAATCTATGTAGATACCACTAAACACATCAAGTTATTGAGTCCTATATTATACATTTTTGATTCACTTAATATTTAATATGACTCAGTAACATATATTTGACAAATAAATATTAAAATGGAAAATAATATTTCAAGTCAGATAATGGCTGTAGAGTTATAAGATAATTATTTATGAATATATATTTATATATTTGTCACTACAGTGTAAAACACCTTGTTCTCAATATTTTATTCATTGGGAGCAAATAAATTTTATTATACTCTTAAAACCCAATAATTAAACTTTTATCTGCAAAAGACACAATGTTTTGTATTTAGTAATTAATGCAGTCAATTCAGAGGTTTGACTAAGATAAACATTAATAACAAAATGGAATGTTCAGCCAACATGTGTGAACATACAGATAGAATATGTGTGTGTGTTCTAAGTTAGTTCAACATTTATTGAATTTGCTTTATCATTTTAATGTATTCTATGCAAATATCAATGAAACACATTTCTGCCAAAAATTTATATAAGAGATCTTTGTAAAAATAATAGCTGAAAGTAAATTAACCAGACAAAGGATGAGATTTCCATTTCTTGGAATTTCCATTAAGGAAAGGTTGCTCTTTAGCAAGGATTATCAGTAGCAAAAATATTGAAAGTGCACATTTTAACATTAAACAGTACTGATTAGTAATAACAATGTGTTGATTTCCATTAATGCAGGCATCCTCACTATTTACACAGAAGCTGCTTAGCATTTACAAGTGTCCATCAAAGGATGGAATTTGAGTAGTTACTACGAACTCCTTCCTAAAAAATTTTCATCAGAGTCGCAATGAAAATGTTCAGGAGTAACTCAGACCCAACATTGCCATCCCCTCCTGGTATTCATGGATATAATTTTTCATTGTCTGAATGCCTTTCTCACCAAAATCATTGATTAATTTAACAGTTTCTCCAAACTGGTTCTTTGCAATGTGTTGTTTTATCTTCTCTGTAGGACTCAGAATCTACCAATAGCCAATTATATAACTCCTCTTAATATTTAGCACTAAATATTTATAAATATTTAAACATTGATGGCACTGGCTCCATTCGCTCCAGGATCTGTTGCTCTATAGAGGTCAAATTGGAGATCATCTCTGGTTGTGGTATGCACATCTTTGGGTGGATGAAGTTTCCTAGAACCTTATTACTCAAAATGGGGAACAATGATGATCAGCATTGCCATTATTAAGGAACTCATTAGAAATGTAGACTTGTAGATTTCATTTCAGATCTAGTAAATTAAGAGTTTACTGCTTAATTAATTTATAGGTGATTTCTGTGCACATTAAAGTTTGAGAGGCACCGCCCTTGACAAACTTGTTATATGATCATTTCTGGATATATTTTAAATGTAACAGTAATCAATAACTATTTCCTATACCTTCCCTTCAAGCACACCTACATAAACATATGTATACATATGAATAGTATTCCTTGAGCTAAAGCAAGATCTTTGGTTACTGCAGCAAATCAAATCAGAATATTTTCAATATCTTATGTGTTATAAAAAGTTGGACAATCAAATCTAACATTAAAGAACCTAAGATGTTTCTGACCCACTCTCACCACCCCATTGACCATGTGTGAGTAGAATTAGAATGCATGTCACTTTATTTATGTTGCAGAAGATGCTGACTAACAGCTATGTGAACAGTTGTGGACACAGTTTTTCATGTAGCATCTAATGTAACTGTGAGACTGATCTGTGAAGGAGAGATATGACTCAGCTATAATTCAGGTAATCTTTAGATTTTTGGTAAATAGTATATTAGAATGCTATTCTAGGTGAGAGAGTTTTAACCAGATTAAGGTAAATTAATTTATTATCCCAATTAATTTGCTTCATTATCTGTTACATTTGCTATACTCAGCTAAGGTCCGTTGCTTTAGAGAGTTAAGATATACCACATACCAGTTTTCATTGGCCTTCTTCCCTTCTTTCTTTCTTTTCTTCCTCACTGTCTCACTCTCTTCTATTTATCTTCTACCTTACCTACTTACCTCAACCCTGCCTCCCTTCATGTTACTTTATTCCCAGGTGTCCAGGGACAAAGATGGTTTCCTATAGTTCCAAGCCTGCCTTGTTTAAAAACCTTAATTTCATTGAGAAACCCTATACCTCAGATTCTGTATGAATCACCATAAGAAGACTTTGTTCCCATGCAGATCACTTGCTCCCACTTAAAACAACTGCTCTTTCCAGAGGATGTGAGAAATTCAAACCAGTGTGATTTTTGTGCTAAAACTTGGTAGCGTGGGGAACTGGTAAGGAGGAAGATAGACCAAATACATAAAGTAGGCACAGTTTCTCAAGTGGAAGGATATTGATCAGAAAACAAAAGTAGAAGTGCACTGAGATAGCTACCTATAAGTATATTTAAATTATTTGCCAAAATGGAAATTCTTTCTCCTTATCATTGTGTAGAAAACAGAACTTATAATTTCAAACTGACTTCTCCCAACAATTGCAGAAGGTGTGCCTCTTAACTGAGCTGAGTTTCACTTACTCCTATTAATAAAAACTTTTTAAATAAAATAGCTTACAAATAGCATATTAAAGATACATGATACTAAAATGTTTAATTGAAATGATCTGATTCAATTTCCTCTGAACACTATGAATGGGTTATAAAACTTCAATGTGCATGGAACATTCTCAAAGATAGTAGGTCATAAGACAAACATCCACAAATACAGAAAAATTGAAATCATACAAAGCATCTTCTCAGATCATAATGGATTGAAACTAGAAACCAACCTCAAGGGAAAAAATAAAAAACACTCTAATTCGTGGAGATTAAATAACACGCTTTTAAGTAATGAATGGATCAACAATAAAATCAAAGATGAAATCAAAAAGTTTCTGGAAACAAACGACAATGAATACACAATAGCCCAAAACCTATGGGACACAGCAAAGGCAGTCCTGAGAAGGAAATTCATAGCAATATAGGCCTAACTAAAAAGGATAGAAGAAGCTTATACAAACAACCATAAAGCTGCAAGAACTAGAGGTGCAACAACAAACAAAACCCAGAGCAAAGAGAAGGAAGGAAATCATCAAGATTAGAGCAGAATTAAATAACTTAGATATTCAAACTAAAATTTGAAGAATCAATAAGTCCAAGAGATGGTTCTTTGAAAAAGTAAACAAAATTGACAAGCCTTTAACTAGACTCATCAAGAAAAAGAGAGAGAGGACCCAAATAAACAGAATCAGAGATGACAGAGGAGAAATCACAACTGATACTTCAGAACTACTAAGGAATTAAGTATTGTTTTACAATTATAATTGTAAGGAATTTCTTACAATTAAGGAATTGTAAGAAATTATGACAAACAACTATATGGCAAGAAATATGACAACCTGAGTGAAATGGACACATTTCTGGAAATGTATAATCTACCAAAACTGAATCCAGAAGAAGCAGAAAGCCTGAATAGGCCAATAACAACTAGTGAAATTGAAGAAGTAATCAAAAATCTCCCAAAGCATAAGAATCCCAGACCAGATGGCTACACAGGTGAATTCTACCAAATACTTAAAGAAGAACTAACTCCTATTCTTTTCAACCGATTCCAAAAAATCCAAGGGAAGACTCCCAAAGTCTTTCTATGAAGCCAATATTATTCTAATCCAAAAACCACATCAAGATACAACTAAGAAGGAAAACTATAGGCCAATATCTCTGATGAACATAGATGCTAAGATTCTCAATAAAATATTGACCAACTGGATCCAGCAATACACTAAAAATATCATACATCATGATCAAGTGGGTTTTATCCCAGGGATGCAAGGATGGTACAACATTCCCAAATCAATAAATGTAATACACCACCTCAACAAAATGAAAGACAAAAGCCATATGATCATATCAATAGATGCTGAAAAAGCATTTGATGAAGCACAGCACCATTTATGATTAAAAAATTGCTCAGCAAAATGGGAATAGAGGGAGCATACCTCAACATCATGAAGGTCATCTATGAGAAACCTGAAGCCAACATCATACTCAATGGGCAAAAACTAAAAGCTTTCCCCCCAAGATCAGGACCAAGACAAGGTCCTGTCCACTTTCTCCACTTCAGTTCCACATTATTTTGGAAGTTCTAGCCATAGCTATCAGAGAAGAAAAAGGAATCAAAGTATCCAAATTGGAAAGGAGGAAGTCAAACTGTCATTATTTGCAGATGATATGACAGTGTACATACAAAACCCAATAGGCTCCATCTAAAACTTACTCAACCTAATAAGCAAATTTAGCAAAATAGCTGGATGTAAAGTTAATATTCAGAAATCAAAAGCATTTTTGTATACCAATAATGAAACATCAGAGATAGAAGCTAGAAAACAAATCCCATTTACCATAGCAACAAGAAAAATAAAGTACTTAGGAATAAACTTAACCAAGGAGGTAAAAGAACTGTACTCAGAAAACTCCAGAACAAATCAAGGAAGATACAAATAAATGGAAGCATATACCATGTTCATGGATGGGAAGAATTAACATCATTAAAATGTCCATACTACCCAAAGCAATCTACATATTCAATGCAATCCCAATTAAAATACCAATGACAGACTTCACAGAGATAGAAAAATACTTCAAAAATTTATATGGAGCCAAAAATGCCCACAAATAGCCATAGCAATCTTGAGAAAGAAAAGCAAGGTAGGAGGAATCACAATATCGGACATCAAACTATACTATAAGGATACTGTAATCAAAACAGTCTGGTACTGACATAAGAATACACATATAGATCAATGGAACAGAATAGAGAGCCCAGAAATAAACCCAAGACTCTATGGTCAATTAATATTTGACAAAGGGAGAAGGACACAAAATAGAGTAAAAACAGTCTCTTCAACAAATGGTGTTGGGAGAACTGGACAGCAACATGCAAAGAAGTAAAACTAGACAACCAACTTACACCATACACCAGAATAAACTCAAGATGGATGAAGAACTTAAACATAAACAGTGCCATCATAAAGGTTCTGGGGAAAAATATAGGCAATAAAATTTTAGATATCCTATGCAGAAATATGTTTACTGATACTTCACCAAGGGCAAAGGAAATCAAAGAACAAATCAACAAATGGGACTATATCAAATTGAAAAGTTTCTGTTCAGCTAAAGAAAGTATCAGCAAAATTCAAAGGGAACCAATTGTATGGGAAAATATATTTGCCAATGATACCTCAAAAGGGTTTGATATCCAAAATATATTAAGAACTTGCGTGACTCAACACCAGGGAGACAGACAGCCCAATTAAAAAAATGGGCAAAGAACCTGAACAGACAGCTCTCTGAGGAAGACATACAAAGGGCTCAGAGGTATATGAAAGATTGCTCAACATCACTAGCCATCAGAGAGATGCAAATTAAACGACAATAAGATATCACCTCACACCTGTCAGAATGGCAATTATCAACAAATCAACAAACAACAAGTTTTGGTGATGGTGTGGGGAAAAGGGAACTCTGGTGCATTGTTGGTGGGAATGCAGGCTGGTGCAGCCACTATGGAAAACAGTATGGCATTTCCTAAAAAAACTAAAAGTGGAACTGCCTTTTGATCCAGCAATTCCACTACTAAGACTATACCCGAAGAACCCTGAAACACCAACTCAGAAGAACTTATGTACCCCTATGTTCATAGCAGTGCTATTTATAATAGCCAAGAGCTGGAAACAACCTAAGTGCCCATCAGTGGATGATTGGATCAAAAAACTTTGGTACATTTACACAATGAAATATTACACAGCAGAAAGAAAGAAGGAACTCCTATCCTTTGGAACAGAATGGATGGAACTAGAAAGTATTATGCTTAGTGAAATAAGCCAGTCAGTGAAAGACAAATACCATATGATCTCACGCATTACAGGACAACAATGAACAAAACAAATGAATAAGCAAAACAAAACCAGATACATGAATATAATGAATAGACCTTCAGGGGTAGAGGGGAGATGGGGGAGGGGAGGAGCAGGTGGGAAGGAGGAGTAGTTTAGTCAAGGAACTAGCATGGAAGAACCATGGACATAGATAACAAGTGGGATTGACTTTGATGGGGAGTGGGTGGGTGGGGAAGGGGACAGAGGTGAGTAAAAAGGGGATGGATGTAATACAACAATAAAATTAAATTTAAAAGCAAACAAAACTTCAGAGGCATATCATTAAAGAATAAAATTAAAAAAAAAACTTCAATGTGCAAAAATGAGACCATATTTTATAAGCATCCCTTACTTATTATAAATGCTTTAAAAATATTGATTAGAAAATTGATGCAATCCTTAAAATATGATCATTGCAACATAAGGCTAATTTTGAGTATAACCAGTAGAGACAAAAAATAATATAAGATGAACAAACAAGAAAAATAAACAATCAAAACCTCAATAGACAGACAACAGTATGGTGGTTACCAGAAGGAATGGGTATGGAAGGTAGTAAAGGGTAAAGGGGATCAAACATATGGTCACAAAGATGATTTGATGTATGGTAAGCACACAATGCACTATACACATCATGTATCATAGAAATGTATACATACTACCTATATAAACTTATTAACCAATGTCACCCCAATAAAGTTAATAAGAAGTCACCCTGATAAATTTAATAAAAATAAAAATATGTGAACCCCAATAAACTTGATAAAGATAAAAATATAGTACTATATGTAAGTACTAAGTTGTATCTCAATGAGTTTGCTATAAACAATAAAAATATATAAATATATCTAATTACATAGTCAGTTAAGCAAATTCTGGAGTAGCTATTACGTAGTTGGAATACTAACCTATATGCATCAATGCATCATATAAGTTGCCCCATCCCCCAGGCAGAAAAGCATGCAACCCAGCATGCCCTTTGTGAGTTACTCCAGGCAAGATTGCTTAAGGAACAAATTCAAGTTTATCTTTCATTCATCAGATATTCAATTATACAAAGCATTGTCCTGAAAACTTCAATTTATATTACTTTGTTAGGTTTCGGAAGTATTCACTATTTACTACTTTAGCAATAAGTTTTGATAGAAAACCTCAATGTATAAGGGCCTACCTCAAAAATTGCTTTTTATACCCACTTACTGATTTATTTTTACCTGTGATAGTTTTGCCTAGAGTTTAGGAATGCTTTAAAATACTGTTTCTGACTACACAGTATATCCAAAAAACCTAAAATAGAATATTATTTACATTATACATATGGCATTTATATAAATAGGCGAGACCTTTCTAAGAGCTTTACATACATTATTGTGAACAATCCATACAGCAAACCTAAGACATTGATACTAGTCTTAACCCATTCGGCAGAGTCATAGGGATGGTTTAAAAACTTGCTCAAGGTTATAAAACTGGTAAATGGTGGGGCTGAAACTTGAGCCCTGTTAGCTGGACTTGGATCTGTGCTCTTACCCACTCTGCAGTGCTAATTCACAATGTGGTTGTAGAGGACAACTGCCTTTGACAGAATGATGGGATCCAAATCAAGAGACCAAAACTCTTAACTTTCTGCATATGATTTCATATGCTAAGACTGTAGTCAATCGTCAATTGGTAGAACTAAAATTTCAAGCATGCAGCCTACCTGGAGAACCTTCACAAACTACTTCAAATAAAATTCCTTTGAGAAAATCCCCAGTCCATTCATAAATAATTATGGATTCATAAAATATTTTTGTATTTGCAATTTTTAGCAATTCTGTTATGGGCAACACTCAAAAAAGAAATTGTATTCTCTAGTTTCTCTCTCTTCCTTCTCCTCCTCCCCTTCTCTCCCTCTTCTTTTATCATCTTCATCTTCCCCTCCTCTTCCTTCCCCTCTTTCTCAATGTGCCAATTTCTTTTGAAGAAGTACATCTCAGTTCTAGCACTTTGTCAGCCCTGTGCATAGGGGTGGACACAAGAATCTGACATGATCAACAAGAGATCCTATTCAGTTTTACATACAAAGGTTTGGAAAAATCAGAAATTGTTTTTTTTTTTTTTTTTTTTTGAGATTGATGAGACCTCAGAAAATGAACTTAGGACCTACTAGAAGCCATCTTTCTTGCCACATGGAGAAAACACTTTGATAGCAAAAACAAACAAATAAACAAAAAACTAGATGGGACAAGAAGTCTGGGATAGGGAGATGAAGAGGAAGTGAGTTGGTCACATTTTTTGAGTTGGTAGAACCAGACTCAAAGCTACAGGGCACCAGCTTTTCATGTGCAACTTTGGGACTATCAGACTCAGCATAAGGTCTGAATGAAATCCAAAGACTATGAGTCAATGTCATTTTTACCATGCAATTTGCTGAAATCAAACTAAGTATTTTACCTTTTACCTGTGCTTTAAAAACCGGACAATAATCCCCAGGCCACCACTTGTCAAGGTGTTGGTTAGAACAGTGCAGACCCCAGAAAGACACTTCTGCCTGTACTCCTCTCCAGGTTGGCAATCTTCTTATTAATGAACAGCAAGTGGACTCCTGCTGCCCACCACCAACCTCTAGGCAAAATTCCAGAGGCAAAGGTTTAGTGATAAAGGAGTTTTTATTCAAAAGCAGTCATGTAAGCCTATCAAATCACATCCTTAATTACTTAAGCCTCTTAAAGCTAAACTCTTAACACCTGGGTTCTCATATCATTCCTCTTGTTTTAATTATCTTATTTCTATAGGGTTAGTTTAAAAACTAAAACAACATAAGATATTAAAGCTACACAATTTTGGAAGCACAGCAGGCTCTGCCTCAGAGCACATCCCCTCTAGAACACCCAAATTATAAATGCCTCACCAGCCCAATCTTAGGCTGTGCCTGGAGTTCCTTCCCATACAAAACACTGTCGGCTGGGAAGTGCAGGCATACCTGCAGCATGGTCATCTAGACGTCTTTGAGGAGAAAGAGCCTGAGAGCCCCAGCCAGAGCCAGAGCCTGAGAGAGAGCCAGCTCAGGAGCCAGGAAAGCTCCTGAGCCAAGACACCAGCCTTCTTTTTATTTCCTCTGGCTCTGGGGGCACCAGCTTCTCAGCCAGTCCTATCCTAGTCTGCTTCCCATCACCTTGACAAACTTCCCTTCTTCCATCTCCCCAGGGATCTTAATCAGATCCCTCTGTGTCATTTTCTCAATTAGAGGATCCAGGTACAGTCAAACTGACCAGAAAAATCTGCACCATGACAAAAGCAAGAAGCCCTTTGTATCCTTGGTCAACAGTGTGCTATTTTACTTTCTTCCCTTACGCAGCGCTAAGAATTTAACAGCAAGTTTTCTCTTTTTGCTTTGCCTTTGTATTTCATACATGTAGGGATTGTTAAATTTTTCATTACCGTCTAGGTTCAGGGTCATGAAGAGTCACATTTCAGTCACATTCAGGCCATCACATTTCCCAGAAATAATGAATTTAAGTCTGGATGGAAAAATGGACAAGACTTGGGTTATTTCCTTCTGTGAAGAAATAAAGTTTTAGTTTTATTTGGAATAGTTTTATTAAGTTTGGCAAGAGCATTCTTAAAACTGTAAAGGGAAAAGAGTATATGTAATTTGGGCAGCCAAAGTATGAAACAGATTTCCTTTTAGGAACTGTCCCACTTGCATTCCATTTGGTCCTTTGGATCTTAAATCATGGTCTAATACAGTTAATGAATATCAATATGCTCCTTTTAGTTAAGTTGATGTCAAGCTTTTGATCTTGTGACAAAATTTCACCAACTAAAGTGTTCACAAAAAAGATGTGCTGCCCAAGTTTTCATATGTTGTATGTACTTATCACAGTACCTTTCACATTTAAAACTCTCCATAAAATATTTATTGAGTGACTGTCAAATCCATCTTAGGAGGCAAGTTTAGATGTATTTTAATAAATGTTAGCATCATGGTCATTTGTTCCTTTATTCAACATCTATAAAGTTTTATTCAACTCTGAAGGTGTGGGATGTAAAGAGGTAAATAATATACTGTGTCTTTAAAGATATCTGAATACCTATGAAGATAGAAAGTAAGGTGTTTTTAAAATAATTTTTCTTTTTTCATCCTCACCTGAGGATATATTTATCGGTTTAGAAAGAGAAGGGAGGGAGAGAGAGAGAAAGAGAGGGATAGACATAAATGTGAGAGAGATACATTGATCAGTTGCCTCTTGTATGTGCCCGGACCAGAGATTGAACGTGCAACCCAGGTATGTGCCCTGGACAGGAATCCAACCCACAAACTTCTGGTTTATGGAATGATGCTCCAACAGAGCCATTTAAAGAGAGAAAAAGAAAGTATTTTAACATATATTGCAGCATACAACATGAACAGAAAGTGATAGTAGCTTGATGTTTTAGAAGAGGCCCTGAATTAGTTTTCTATATCCACAAACTGAGGCCCTGAATTAGTTTTCTATATCCACAAACTTAGTAGTTTAAAACAGTGCAAATGTATTCTTTTATAATTCTGAAGGTCAGAAATCTAAAATGAAGATGTTGACAGGAACACATTCATTCCAGAAACTTTTGGGAAGAATCCATTTTCTTGCCTTTTCAAGTTTCCAGAAGCCATCTGCAGTCTTTGGCTCATGGCACCTTCCTTAAATCACTCTAATCATGCTTCCAATGTCATATTCCCTACTACTAATTCAGATTCTCCTGCCTTCCTTTTATAAGCTCTCTTGTAATTATTTTTACTGGGGTATTCTCCAGAATAACCTCTTCATCATAAGGTCATTAACAAAATCACTTTTGCAAAATCTCTTTTAGCACATAAGGTAGGATATTCCCAGGGTCTATAAAACAGAACATGATATTCTAAGGGGACTATTATTCAGCTTTCCAAAGCATTTAACTGAATTTTAATACAGATATAGCAGGTATTGAGCTATGTGACCTAGAACATGGCTGGTTATGTTACTGGGCCTCAAGTTCCTCAAATGTAAAATAAAGAGAGCAAGATAGTCTCTAAATATATTGTAGATCTCACATTTTATGCTTTATAGGCCTAGTAACAATGCCATAGCATTCAATGTCAAAGATACTACTAAAACACAAACCAGTTTTAGAAAAAGTGTTTTTACCAGTTAAGACTGCTCCAGCTTGGAAGCAATTATTTGCCTACTACAGTGCTCCAGCAATACATATTCCCTTACGAAGCTATACAATTGTTCCTCATAAAGAAAGAAAATAGGAATATGAACTCTATTCTCTATCTCATATTAACAGTTTTGGCCAACATCTACAAAGTTCTAAGGAATATTCGAAGTGGTTTTCATGACCTTATCTATAATTGAGAAAGAAAGTGAGTTGAAGTTTTTACTCTAAGTTAACATCTCTGACCAAGGATACAGAGCCCACTTATATCTTTCATGGCCCTTTAATTCACTTCAGGGTGTGTCATTTAAGAATAATTAATTATTAGAAATTCAAGTTTTCCTTGATTTTTGCCTTTTGTTTTGTTGGATGTACTTTCAGAAACACTATATTTAGAAATAGTATTACTAACAAAGGAGTGGTGCATAATTTATGAATCCCAAATAGTGATAGATTTATTATCTCCCTATTTCTCAAAACCCATATCAGCATTATATTACATAAACCACATTGCAGTCTTGGTCTTGGCAGAGAATAATCTGGAATTAAAATAATCATATCATTTGATTGATAAACATCTATCTATATATTTGCATCACTGTTAGTCTTTTTTCAACATTATTAGACTTGTTTTTTCAGTTGTTAGACTTCAAGTTTTCAGAAAGACAACATAAGAATTTAAGAAAAAAAAATTATCTAGATCCTCCAAGAAACATTAATAATTAATCCATTAATCCTAATGAGGTGTCACTGCCCCATTACTTAATAGGACAGGAACTCTAAAACTCATCCTTCTCTCTCCTTACATGGTCTCTGCTTTGCTGAGAAATCAGTCTTTATTTTGTGTAGGAGAAAATACATTTTCTTAGATGTTTGGGATAAGATTTTTAATCAGGGTAGCTTTTTATCCATCTAACTTCTTGCTCAGAGACTGTGTTAAGGCTTCTCCTGTGACATCATATGTCAAGTTTAAATTAATAGGTATTTCACTATAATATTGAGTTACCCATTCTAAAAAGTACCTGTGGTAAAGGGAATAGCTCTCATCTAAAATCCTGGTGTTCATACTTATCAGCTGGATGATCTTATCCATACATATAACCTCTTTGGATATCGGGATTTTTCCACTCATAAAATTAAAAGATTGAAACAGAGGAGTCAACTTCAAAGAGGCTCCTAGCTCTGAAAATTAAGGACTCAATTTTCTACCTTTTTTAGATTTATTACTTTGTCAACTTAATTGTCTAATTAGATCTACTTTTGTCCTCTAAATTTATGACCCTTTTCAGTTTCATTCAGAAGACTCTATCATTATTTCTTAAATATCATACTGTTTTCACTGAGTCAAGTTCAAATATTAAGGAACATGAACATATCCTTTGACCTTAGGGAGCAAACACCAGATCCAAACCTTAACCTGAAACTTTACATAGTTTTGTCTTATTTTTTAAACACACAAGCAGGATACCTTATTTAGTAGTTACAATATCAGTAATTAGTACCATTTTCCCAAGGGTATCAGTAGATAAGTGGGCAAAAATAAATTTCTTCCCTTTTAATTTAATATGAAGAAGGATGTTCACTGATCTTCCCTACACATGGTAACTCAAGGCCTGTGTTGAATTGCCACAGGATTCCTGATGGGGAACTCAAATATTGGAAGTTTTAGTTCCAGGTAATAGCTAATAAGCTTAGTAATCAAATATGTAAAAAGCTCTTGGTCCGGGAACTGGAGGGATGATCCATCTTGACTCCAGGTAACCATAGCAGTTCCACCTTTATGCCTCAGGAAATCTGCAAGCAATTAAGATAGTATCCAAGCCATTATACTCCAGGGTGAGATGACCACTGCCCAGGACACAGATGGAAGAATGCTGCAGCTTTGATCTCATTAACTTTCCCTGAATTCCTAACCCCTTACCGACACCTTTCTTCTCCTTACAAAGAGAGTCTGTTTATAATGGAATGTAAGACAGTCTGCTAGGGTATGAACCTGCTGTCTTCTCAGATTGCCGACTATCTGAATAAAGTGCCCGTATAGGTTCAGTCCCTGTCTCTGCTTATTGGGTCTGGTAGGTGACAGGCAGCAAGAACACCAGCTTTTCCAGTATTATTCCCAGAGCACAACACCAAGTGTCTGGATCAAACAGGCAATCGGTGAATGTTGGTCAAAATAGGTGGCGATGGGTTTCCCAGAGAAAGAGCTAAGCCAGAAACTTTTGCTACAAAATGATCTAACTTTAACGAACACTAGATATATAAATTTAGAACTATCAAAGTCTTGAAAATCACTCCACTCTACATCCCTCCCTTTGCCTAAGAGAAAACTGAAGCAGAGGTAAACAGAAAGCCAACACTAGCACACACTGATAGATATTAAAACGCACTTGAATTAAAATCCAGATCTCTGGCTACCCACTTGTATTTTGCCAGAATACATGATTCCAGTATCTCGCCTTTCTCAGAAATTAAATGGCATGGTATTTACACAGAAAACCTCAGCCAGAGGGGTTTAAGTCTCTTGTGTTCTTTTCTCCCCCTATTTGCTCCCTCTTATCTGCCTTCTCTCTTTCTTATCTGAACAGTCTAGCTCTCCCTTATCAGAAGATTGGGGCAGTGTTACTTGACAAGTAATTTACATCCACTGACGGCCTAGGGCGACTGGATCAACCCTTCCTTCCCATCTTACAGATAAGAACTACCAATCAGGATAAGGCTTTAGTTCTTAGCTTGTACTATTAAAGTTTACATCTGATTACCAACTTCAAATATGTTATTACATTTGCATATTGGCTGCTGCAGAGAAATTGCTTCCATGAGGTATCTCTGGGCATCACAGGTCCTGTCTGCTTTAAGACCTGAATTCAAAGTCTTTTGCTTCTCTTCTAGACTGGAAATGTGCCTGGGAAACTATTTATTATGAAACTTTGCTTTTGGAATTTGTAGAATGTTAAAAAAGAATACAAGGCTATCTCCTTATCAAAACAGTTTCTTTGTAAAGGAGCATTCTCACTACCCCAATTTGATGTTAATGGCTTTATTTTCATTACTAAGTCTTAAAGTAAACAGAATACTAAAAGTAAACATCCATCCCCAGTTGGGGGCACATATTCGAGGTAAATGTTCAATGGTTCTCACATTAGTGTTTCTCTTCCTCTCTCCTTTCCTTCTTCTTCTCTCTAAAAATAAATAAATACAGTCTTAAAAAAAAAAAAAAAAAGAACCATGCAGTTGTAGGAACTCTAAACATAGCAGACATGGTTAAATTACCCATTCACACAGCACCTCAGCCTGGGCAGCAAGAGGGAGTCTCAGGGGTGGTGGCGATTGGGGGCAGACCTGGTCTACCTGCCACTGCAGCCACTGCAGCCACTGCAGGACAGGAGTGTGTCTGCAAGTAGAGCCAGGAAAAGTGAAGATGGCCACCAAATCATGACCTGATTGTGACCAACAGGCTGCTATTGCATGCAAATCATGCTCCTGTGGTTATATTTATATTATGCAGAAATTTTTTTAAATGCAAAACACCCGGAGAAATCACCACCTTCTACAGAAAACAAGTAGGAGGCCAAGAGGAGGTACATAGGGAGTTAGGAGAGAGAAGATAAATTCTGCAGGAAATAAGGATTTAGAAAACAGAAAGGGGTCTTGAAATAACAGCCATTTAGATAGGATCAGATGAGGAAAAGGAAGACCTAAAAGTGCATCTGCCAAAAAACAGAAGGAAGAAAGAGAAAAACAGGAAAAGGAAACCAACATCTTGGCTAACCTCTCTGAAGAAAAGGTTTTCCTGTTTTCAGCCGCCTTGGCAGAAATAAATAGAAAAATTATCAATCAAAGACTTATTCTCTGATATTTGTCTGCATGTTGGATCTTTCTTCAGAATTACATCAGTGAATTCGCACAACACAGTGGAGTCTCAGGAGCCTTCCAATGGCATCAGTGAGGGCCAGGGATGATCCCCCTGTCACTGAGCCTGGGCCACGCATTGGGAGCAAAGTTGTAGGCTTGGACTGTTCTGGGTTCTCCATGGTTCTTCGAATGCTGTCAGTGTTTTATGTTTGGGGTATAAGTAATATGTTTACAACAACAACAATAAAAGCCGATGACTGTTAAAGGTTAAAGGGGTAGGTGTGGGAGCAGAAGCATGAAAATTAGGGAAAGGAAATGTTTGATAATTTTCAGGTTTGCCACCAGAGATGCAATATTTTAAGTACTTTGAGAAGGAGTGACTTAAAAATACATATTTTAGATTTTCAGTACTAACAGATTAAATATAGTATACAGTTGGCTTACTTTTAACAAATTGACAATTGATATTTGATTGAATGGGAAAGTGATGTAAATTGTAAATTTTATCTTAAACAATTACCCATTCATAAATTGTGTATAAATAACATATTCTCAGGTTTTATCATTTTAACTGATTATTCTGTCCACTTATTGAGAGGATATAAATACATGTATATTAATTATTTTATTTATGTATTTTTTTAAGAGGGGAATGGTGGGAGAAAAACATGTGCAAGAGAAACATCAATTGGCTATCTTTCAAAGGCCCCCAAACAAGGACCCGCCCACACTCCAGGCATGTGCCCTAACTGGGAATTGAACCAGCAACCTTTAGGTTTGCAGGATGATGCCCAATCCACTGAGCCATTCCAGTTAGGGTGAAAGGCAAAATCCCGAAGTCTTAAAGTTAATTGCCCAGCCCGTCTGACACTTGGCTGCAGGGCATGGAACCTGGTCACATATAGAATCTATATCTACAAGTGCCCCATCTTTTAGTTTAATGCTCTGCTGTCACTGTCTGAACTTGGGGTCCTGCATTTTCATTTTGCATTGTAATCAGTTCTGCTTGGTTGTAAACTACATAAAAGGAATTCCATGGAATGCTAGTATGTAAAAAGAGATGACAGTCACTTTGGGTTTGGTTAATGTTCTGCAAAGGTGGCCATATTCCTTTTTACAAAACAAAGATATATAGTAAAGTCCTTGAACATATAACAAATTCATAATTCTATGGGAAATAAATCTATAGTGAAGAGAACTATGTTTTAAAATGCTATGAGAGAGAGAATAAGGGAGGATTTTGAACAAGAAATACGCAAGCAGCTAAATGCTATTACATAGGTACACTCAGAGATTATTCCAATGGAGATTTTCTTAAGTAACTAAACAAAAAATAGAAATTCTGAGATAGAGCATAGTTTTAACTTCTAAAATTATATTCGTACTTTTCAACATGAAAATATTTTGGTTATGCCAATATAATGAGAAACATTCAAATGAACATTTTTAAAAATCTGGATTTGTTTATAAAGGAAAAAATGTTTAGAATCATCTACTCTTGTTTTCTATTTTTATCTAGCTATTTTGCATGGCAAAATAATACCTTTTAACTTTTACTCCTGAAAAACAATCATGGGTAGTTGTATGGCATAAGAATCAGAATTTGAGATAAAGGACAAGCAGTTGCCAAGTAAGAATGGTACTAGGACACTAGGAACCTATGCTATCTTGGCTTTGGCTTTAAAATAATGCATTTTTTTAAGCCACCCCTTTGGGAATGTCTTTCTAGCCCACAAAATCTTCTCTCCTACACCTATCCACAACAGCAAATTGGGCACCACATAATGGCCCCAAAGGATTGGTCCAGAATTGGGCCTCTGAATCAAAGTGGGCCAAGGAGAGCCTGTTTCCCTAGAATCAGTAATTGGTAGAGAGGAAGAGAAACTGAAAAACAAACTGATAGAGACTTTCTTCAGATGAATGCATGGCTTAGTAGCTGGGTAACAGACCTCTTCCATCCCCTACCATCTTGACTGGAGAAAAGCAGCAGCCATTCTGAAGAAATAACAGAAAGAAGCAGGCTTGCAAAGAGGAGTGTAAATGAAAGTAGAAGAATAAAGCTGGACAAGTTTTCAGCCCCTGATCACAATGCCTTCCAGAGACAGATGTAACTCCCATCCTTACACCTATTCCTTTGGTTTAACAAGCCATAACTTTATAAAGCAAATTCACTTTTTAGAGTGAAAACAAATTGTAAAAAGTATGTGAATATCAGAAAAGGTAAAATGTCATTCTGAATTGGGAGAAATACACCAATATCTCTGATGCTTTAATTTGTTTGAATTGATATCTGTTTCTTGAAATGAAAAGATGCCTGAAGTATATCACTTAATTCCTTCTTTCACTCTGAAATGTCAACAGATTTTTTCCCCTCTTAGGATATGGAGATAGAGTTAAGGCAAGGCTAAGAATAATGTTTAAACTAATATAGCAATTCCATTTGGAGAACGGAGATCAAAAGTGTGATCAGGCTGTTATTTGTTGATTTTTCTTAGCCATCACTATATATATATATATCCTTTCATATTTCATATGTACCCTTCATTATCTATTGTCTTCTATTATTCTGACCTAAGTATTATAGCTGTAAGAAAAGCAGGAGTGTAGTGATTGACCATGAATTCTGGCCAGGTTATTTACATTTGCATTCTTGGTCATCGTCTTACTCCCCAGAAATTACTTAACCTGAGTTTCATCATATGTTAAATGAAATAATAATACCTAACTGACTATATATATATATATATATATATATATATATTAGTATTTGTAAAGCTTCTTTTAAAATCTCAGTACATAGTAATGCTATTTAAGTCTTTGATAAATAAAAATAATATTATATAATTGAACGATTATTTAAATAACTTTGATGGACCAAGATAGTAATGCAAAAAAACCAGATCATAATACATATAAAAATTAATATACAAAGGGGAGCTTCCCAAAACCAGAATTACCTTCTGAAGGATGGGCTTCTTGTGGTCCAAGCTTCCCCTGCTAAGGTGAGTGTTGCGGAAACCCATCTGTATCAGTGTATCAACTGGCGTTGCTGTGAGAGGCTGTGTTTGGTTTCAGTGAATTTTTTTGAAGACTCTTTCAATGCATTTGCCAATTTCATGATGGGTGATTTACAAGTGCACCTACCCACACCATGCTGAGTGTTCAGCAGTTTTTAACCAAAAATGGCATGACCCCTCAGCTCACCCTCCTTAGTAACCCAGTCTCTCCTAGAGCAACTTTCTTCTTGTTTCCCTGGATGAAAAGGGTCCTCAAAGGAAAACATTTAGCCTATGTGGAAGAAGTAAAAACAATGGCAGAAGCATTAAAAGTCATCAAAACCCATGAGCTCAAAAATTGTTTTGAGCAAGGAAAAATTGTGTCAATAGGTATGTTGTATCAAATGGAGAGTACTTTGAAGGTGATTGAAACTTAAACATGTCAGAATAAATACACAATTTTTTATGAATAAATTCCAGGTTTTGGGGGACCCCCCTTAGTATGATACCAAAAATTTCATGATCTAATAGGAAAGGGATGAGTTATAAGGGATCCTATACAATTTATAGAGAAATAGGTTATCTATGGAGAAAATTTGACAAAGCCTTCACTTACAACACACTAAAATAAATTACAATGAAGTATATCACTGAATGCAACTTAGAATCCTAGAAAATACAGAAACTAATATTTAAAAAATTTCTAGTGGGAAACATTGCCTGTTCAAAAAAAAAAAATAGAAAAATAGAAAAAGAAAAAAGAAACAGACAAAGTAGAAATGAAAGAAAATATTATTTTTATGAAAAATCTTCCAGATTCAAAATTCTTAGAGATAAAATATAAATATTAAACTAAGAAAATATTTTTTTACAATAGGAGAGTTAATAAATTAATATCTACAATGTTAGAAATATTGCAAAGCAAGGTACACAGCCACATTTTAGAAAAATATGAAATATTTTATTAATTATATGAATCAGAAAGTTTTGGTTGCATATTACAGAATCAAGGCTCTAGTTGAATAAAAAGTAAAAATGTGTGTGTTGATTGGCTCTTGTTATTGGGAAAACCTAAGTGGTATGTCTGGATTAAAGCAGAGTTAGAGGCAATGGGACAAACAGAACTTGCAAAAATGTTTTCTTTCTATCTTGTAGTCCTGCAGGCTCCTTCTTGGCTTTATGCTCAGACATACTTTTCAATGTGTCAGTATGACATCAGCAAGATAGTCCTAAACTAAACTAAGCCTCTATTCTTTACAGTTCAAAACAAAGTAGGGGAGACCATCTCTCTTTCAATATCCGTATATCATTTCTTTTACCACAATTCTAGCTGCAGCTGCTTGGAACACGTGATTATTCAGTGGTTGGGTAGTATCAGAGCTGCTAGTAGAATAGGCCAGGCCAGTAGGAATAGTAAGGTATAGATTACTATTAACTAAAGAAAGGAATAGTCCCCAAAGAAAAGCATGCTATACAAATAAAACCTAGGTGCTCATTAAAGTTCATCCACCAATGAATGAGCAACATAAATGGCAAATGAACACAGAAAAAATTCAGATTCATTATAAAATATAGAAGTGAACTTAAGACAGTAATATATCATTTAAAAATTTTTCACATCGGAAAGGGTGTTGTATAGTATGCCCAGAGACACTGATAGAGGGTAGTCATGTTTTTATAAATCTGTGGACTGCAGATTTTTTTCAATGGTAATGAATATTAAAAATGTTCATAATCTATTTCCCATGTCTAAGAATCAAAGAATATGTAGAGAATAAAAACTTCATATACAAATGTATTTATTATATTTTTCACTATTATTTAAAAACAAAAATCATCAGTGAAAATAGGAGAAAAGGTGAAATAAACTATTTTATATACATTATATATATATATATACATATATATATACAGATACTATGCAGCCATTTAAATTTTTATTTGAGGAATTTTTAGTATTATAAAGTTATATAAATAAAACACAATGTTAATAATTTTACTCTGGATATCAGTATTGTTTATTTTTTATCAATTTTTTCCATTTTGACCTTCCAAGTGTCTTTTTAATAAAATAAAAATATGACATTCAAACATTAATTTGTTTCTTTTGGGAACTGTACGTGCTACTAATAGGAACCCAAAGTTCCCAGAAAGTTCTATTTGAAAGTAAAACAGCTTTCATTGTGATATAGATCAATGTATAGCAGTGAGTTCTGCCAGTTTACATTTAAGGTTGATTATTTTAACATTTCTGAAACTTTTCAAAAATTACATATGTAATCACTAAAGATATTTTTATTAAATACTTCATAAAGTATAAAGGAGAAATAAATGTTGACAGCCTGATTCTGTACTCACTGTTACACAATGAGAGGACTTAGAAAAACATGAAGGGAAAACATAGCTTCAAATTCTATTTTCTCCAGTCTTTTAAGAATAAAATTTTTTACTTAGTTAATATTTCCCCTTGGTATATAAAATTATGCCATATACAAATTTGCCATTAGCACACATTTACTAATTAATATCTATGACTAATGAACACCTGAAAAGGGGAATTCAAATTCACTAAAAAATAAAGACATGTTAAAGCAACAATGCTTTATCCTTGTTTAATATTCACTTTGTAAGGAAGTTATTCTAGTGGATGGATTTGACATATTTTACTCAATGCTAGCCATAACAATTTTTCTTTAGTCACATGCAGAAAATATGAATGAATAAAAATAACAACCTTGGGTCTATCAGGCCCCTGCACTCAGAAAGCCAATGCTTTTGAATAGTCAGGAAAAATAAAACAGGTTTCACCTGAGAAGAGCTCTATAATCAAAATAGTTAAATTAGCACAACTGTGTTTTGAAGAGCCACAGGCCTTTCTATTCTAATGGTATTTCATCTCCCTTCACAAATAAACATTATAAACAACAACCAAAATATAAATAGTAACTACTGTAAAGGAGAGTACGTTATGTTATATTCATAAAAGACACAATAATACATTTCCAATTCACTGATTAGGCTCTGTATACCAATTAAGGGACCTGGGTTGTTCACCTAAGCACACATGCATGTGTGTGTATGTGCATGCACATGTGTGTGTATGTGTGTTTCCTATGTCAATACAGGACCAACTGTTTTAACCAAGTGATTTCATGTAGAAAAAAGCAATACACTGAAACAACACATGAGTCTTGATTATCAAGTTGAAGCGAACTCTAATAAATACCTTCAATAACTTATCCTGGCTCCAAAACAATTCCTTCAGGGTTTGGGGTGTACAGTTGGAGCATGATTAACATATTCCACTAGTGCTCATGCATTGGCGTCACCGGGTAATGTAACAGCTGCATCCTAGGAGGCTTTTTATATAGTCTGTTCACTTTTAGCAAGAATGTGTCCTCTTGATGTTTACTGAGCTGTTTCCTTTTACCTGCCGAATGATTTCACGTGGAACAATCTCCTATGCAACTGCTCATACAGTAATCTATAGATGTGTCAAGGACTGCCCTGTAGGATGCTAGAGATAGGGCAGTCACTCATTTCAATCTTTGTGCTCTCCTTCAGTGAGTTTCCTGAGCGTCTGTTTTAAAGGCTGATTACTTCCCTCCATGAGCCCGTCTGTCTCTGGCTGATAAAGGGGCAGTTAGCAAGAAGAAATCCTTCCAGTCTTCATGTTTCTTCATTAAAAATACCCTCTTATGTTTTTGTATTTGGTTACAGAATAAGCAGTAGAAACTTTCACATGATAAGAAAGCAAAATGATTCATCTCTCAGTAAAGACTGCCCCCACCCACCAAGGTAGGATTGTTTGCGGAGCCCACTGATTTAGGTCTCACCGAAATTATTACTTTTTATGCTTTCATGTAAATGGCTTTAAAAAAAATCCACACATACTTATAGATAATAGTGTTTAAGACTTAATAGGAGAAATGAGGCAGTTTGACACAAAGGGAGTCTGAGATTGCTGCAATCCTGACCTCCTTTCAGCACCTCACCATGCAGACAACACACCCGCCCAGGGGCTCCCCTTCCATGTGCTATAATGACATCACAGGTGGCATTATCACTCTCTCATCTCTTAGAGAGAAACTGGGCTGTGGATGCCTACCAGGTTCTCTGTGCAGCATCCTGGGCTTGCAAACAGAAAACGAGAGGTTTGTGTTGTCTTCCAAGATACTTAAAACGCTAGCAATGGAGCTTTGCCCAAGTGGTTCCTGAAGGTGCACTGTCAGCCAGAAGCATTTAGCATGCCCAGTGTTGCTCAGGCTGGAGAATCTGGCTTCTAGCTCACCATCCCCTGGAACTGTTCATGGCCAGAGGAGTTTTTGCTGCCAGATTATAAATGAGGCTATGTCTCCTCTCCCTGAACTCCTGGCCTTTTCCCATCAGTTATGGTCTCCTGACCGCACAGCTTATGTCTTGAAGTTTAAATCTTGATTTAAAAATCTAATTAGGCTGTCTTTGTCTTAGCACGCTGGTTTCCCCGCTGCCAGACAGAATGTACTCTTCAAGTCCTAATTCCCACGTGCTTTGTGCACCACTGATTATGAATGAAAAGGAAATGGCAAACATGCTGCAATTCTGGAAAATTTCAGAAATGAGTCCTAGTGTGTATCCTAGTGAGGAATACAATCAGAAAAGAAGTAATTTTTTAGGAAACATTTTAACATCGAATTAAATTTTAGACAGAACTGTAGTGTTGGGCTGACCAAAAAGTTTGTTTGCTTTTTTTTTCCATAAAAGGGCTATAGTGGTGGTTAGTTGTCGTTAACTTCATTCGGAACCATTATGTTAGATTGTTTTGTGACAGCTGTCATAGCAGCTTGCATTTTAAAAAACACTTATCAAAATCAGTGAATTTTTGCAGGGCCATTTTACTGTTGAAGATGGAAGAAAATATGCAACATGTTCAGCATATTACACTTTATTATTTCAAGAAAGGTAAAAATGTGACTGAAACACAAAGAAAGATCTGTGCAATTTATGGAGAAGGCGCTGTGACTGATCATATGTGTCAAAAGTGTTTTGAGAAGTTTTGTGTTGGAGGTTTCATGTTGGACCATGCTTCACAGCTGGGTAGACCAGTTGAAGTTGATAGCAATCCAACTGAAACATTAATTAAGAACAATCAATGTTATATGATGTGGGAGATAGCTAACATACTCAAAATATCCAAATCAATAAAGTGATTGGTGAAAATGAAAATGTGTCTTTTATTTTATAGAAAAAAACGCACGGACACTTTGGCCAACCCAAAACACAATACAAGTAACAGCAGAAGAGAGGTTTCCTGTTAACAGATGCCTAGTGTTCCATTAAAAACCAACACAGTAAGCAAAGAATGGAGTTGTGTGTGGGTTTGAATGTCTGCTGTTTTACACGGTCTAGGTCATGGGTCACAAATTCAAACATTTGCAGAGAATAAAAAATTAATAAAGAGAAATAAAGCCCTGTTCATAGTGTACGCCCCATGGGGGCAATTTCTGATGACATTCTTCAAATGTAGACATGGTAAAACATTTTGTAGCATAAGGTAGGAGTAAGAGTTGCCAAATGTACTGATTTTTCAGAGAGAAAGGGCAAATGCAGATCTTTTCATGTCAAATATCCTGATATTTTAATATTGGCAACTAATTTACCAAAGAAAACTCATCTGCATGCCAATCTAGACCTCGAGGTAAAGATTTGTAATTCTTGTAGATAACCAAAGCCTTGTATCTGATTAACATGATCTTATTTTACATATTATTTCTAATATATTTACCATGACCCTAAGCCATGGAAATAAGAATCACAGACTGACAGTATCCAGAGGGGTGGGGGAGGGGAGAAGAGGCAAAGAAAGGGAAGAGTTTAACCAAGGAACTAGTATAAACAACCCATGCACATGGCGAACATGTGGGGATTGACTGTGGGAGAGGCAATGTTTAAAAAAGAAAAAGAAAGAGAAAAACAAAAAGGAAGGATAGAGTCACACAAAGGCCACCCAGGATCTCCAGAAGGCAAGTACATTTGACTCAGGACTAAGTTAATACCATGGCCTATATCAGACTTCTCATCAAACTAAATCCCGTAATTTTTAATACAAGATTTTCATTCTCACATGAAGATCTATTGTCTCTCCAATTGGACTGTAAACACCATATGGACAGGCACCATGTCTTACTAGTCTGTGAAACATTCAAGCACTTGGAACATGTGTTAAATTTTTATGAATAAAAATAAAATAATTGATGACATAATATACATATTAAAAACTATCAGAATTACATGAAAAATATACCAATCTACAATCATAATGGGAGATTATAACATAATTCTCTTAGTAAGTAAAAAATATAAGAGAAATGAAATGGGTAAGTTCCTATAAAAATATAATTTAGCATAATTGAAATAAAAAGAGTAAAGCCCTGGCTGGTGGCACAGTGGATAGGGGGGTGGTCTGCAAACCCCAAGGTTGTTGGTTCGATTCCCAGCCAAGGTACATAACCAGGTCTCCAGCCAGGTCTGTAGCTGTAGGCAGGTGAAAGGCAACCATACATTGATGCCTTTCTCCCTCTCTGCCTCTCTCCCTTGCCCTCTCTCTAAAAATAATAAACTCTTTAAAAGAAAAAGTAAAAACCAGATTTTTCGTCTATCCACTAAAAAACAAACAGTATTCTTAGTCTTCTTACAGAGAACTTTAGGCCTAAGAGTTTTGCTGGCAAATGTAACCAAATATTAAAAGAACTGAATAATTCCATTCTTCTTTAATTTCTTTCAGAGAGTCAAAAGGAAAATGGAATAGTTCACAATTCATTTTCTGAGGCAAGCATAACATTGATACCATAGCCTGATAATAGTAGTATTAGAAAGCAGAAACATCACTCCTAACTATAGTTGCAGAAATTGTATAAATTCTAAACATAAGCTCAGTACGTTGTTCTGGCAATATATAAATGCAGAATATATTATGACTCAGCTTTATCCTGCCTGGTATTGAGAAGTTTGTGTAACATCAGCAAATAAATTAATGCAAATTGTATTAATGAATTTAAAAGACGTGAGAAAAACATGGTAACATTTGGTGTTCCTCCTTAATAAAATCTCTAAAATGCTAAACATGGAAGCAGTAGAAGATGTTCATGTTGCTCTGCTTTTTGACTCTTTGATTTTTGGTTCATGTCCTTTATATCTCCCCTCAAGCATTTGGCTGGCCATCTGTCTTCCTGATTCAGGACTCTCTGGAAGGCATGAAGGCCTTTGCACGGGCAGCTCAGAAACATGAAACAGTTGATGCATAGACAATAAATAGTCAACTGATGGGTTTAAGAGTTCTTAGAAAGCCCTGGCTGGTGGCTCAGTGGATGGGCGCAGGCCTTTGAACCCAAGGGTCACTGGTTTGATTCCCAGACAGGGCACATAGCCAGTTTGCAAGCCAGGTCTCCAGCCAGGTCTGTAGCTGGAGGCAGGTGAAGAGCAACCATACATTGATGTTTCTCTCCCTTCCCTCCCTTCCCTGCCCTTCTTTCTGAAAATAATGAATAAAATCTTAAAAAAAAAAAAAAAAAAGAGTTCTTAGAAAAATGTATGAATAGTGCAAACAATTAAAGAATATGAAATCAAGAGACTGACCATTCTATACCGTTTTCAGAGAGAGGCATAATTTTGCAAGAATGTAGGATTTCAAATACAACCTCTTTTTGTTAGTAAAGATACGAACACCAAACATCTCCTTGATGAGGTACTATGAGACTAAGTTGAACACAATGCAATCTGTATCCTCACTAGAGTTGTGCAAAAGAGTGTCACTGATTATCTAATTAAAACACTATATAGTGCTCGCTTCGGCAGCACATATACTAAAAAATTGGAATGATACAGAGAAGATTAGCATGGCCCCTGCGCAAGGATGACACGCCAAATTCGTGAAGCGTTCCCTATTATTTTAAAGAAGGGGTGTAGCTTAGACAAGAACCTAGTATAAAGGAACCATGGATATGGACAACAGGTGGGATTGACTTTGAGGGGAATGGGTGGGTGGGGAGGGGGACAAAGGGGAGCAAAAAGGGGATGGATGTAATACAACCACAATAAAATTTTAAAAAAAAACACTATATGACTGGGTAGTAGGCACACAATGCATTATGAAGATCATATATCATAAAAATATGTACTTGAAACCTATATTATCTTTTTAACCAATGTCACCTCAATAAATCAAATAAAAAGAAAGAAAAAAACATACTATATGAAATACTAAAATGGAGATCGAGGTGAGGTGCTATAGGAATATAGAGGAATAGTGTCTAGTGTTACCTGCTGAAGGAGTCAAGGACACCGTATTAAAGGAGGCTTTTGAACAGTAGTTTGAAGGCTAAACAGGCATTCCAGGAGGATGGAACAAGAGATCCAGAGATTGAAAGAGCATTTGCCAGGGGGTAAGAAACATAAGTGGAGCCCACAAAGACAGGCATTTAGAGAGATCATCAAAAACATATCCTACAGGTTCTGAGAACTTTTGACATGTTTAAAATAAGACAATGAAGAAGAAGAAACAATCATCTGTTAAAATTATTAAGTTAGAAGACAATTTAGTTGATTGAAACAGAGTTTAACATTTCAGAATGCCAGAAGTCTGTCTCCATTCCCAGGGTCCAGAGAACTGCAAAAGGGAACGGAAATCAGGAAGCTTTCACAAGATAAATAATATGGAAGAGAAAAATAGAAAGTGAATAAGGAACTAGAAAGTAAACATAGAGCCCAGAGTTGGCATGGCAGTTGAAGTTAGTTAAGGGGATGTATGTTTCGTGTCAAGCAGAGCATTTATAAGGACAGGAAAGTTATCTTGGTTTCAGTTTGCTGACATAAACCCTTGGCAGAAATGGCTCCATCTTAGGCCTATGAATTTACTTCAACACAGCTTTGCACCAGAAATGTTGAAAAATAAATTATGAATTAGCAAAATGAAATTTGTATCATTTTTCCGCCAATAGAGTTCAATCTATAAAGTTTTGACATTCTCCTCCTTGGAGAGAATACAGAGCTGATATTTTTTTTTTAACTGTGTAGACTGCAGCAGAAGGGGAAATTGTCAATCAACATTATCACACTTTTTTTCTTTTAGTATTTAAGAGAGCAAAAATGCAAAATTAAAAAAAAAAAAACAAATTTGTTTGTACGTGATCCTTAATCCTTTAATTTATTTTTAAAAATTAATTTTAAAAAGCTTTCAAGCTTAGGTCCTAGAAAATGGAAACAAAGCAAAACCAGAGAAAACCTCTGAAAGCATAGAACTAATGAACAGCATATATCTTTCTCTCCCTTGTACAGAAAAATGTTTTTACATTTTCTCTCATGCTGATTTTAAAGGTACAGATCTAATCAGACTATTAATAGTGAGCTAACCCACCTCAAAGCACATTGGCCTTTCCTATTTCTGGAGTGGAGCAGTTGGGGTTAACTAATTACATTAAATATAAATTTTGTATTTTAAACAGACACAAACATTTTAAGAGCACCACACAAGCATAAAAGAAAACTCAGCATTGATTGCAATATTGGTTATTTCACTGGTTTTTCAAAGATGATATGAGCTATAATCTTAAAATTTACAATTTTCATAGTGATGCATTAACTAATCTTTCTACCTATTGTTCCCTTTACCTAGTCACTTGGCAGCATTCCGAGTCATCAACTTTTGTGAATGTTTGAGCCTAAGCATGTTACTCTTCCTCTATCAACATTATCTTTATGATGAAAGCATAATTTTAATTAGAGATTTGGAAATGAGTTTTTGCAATTAAAATATTTTGCTTAAAAATGGATCATAAAAATATAAAATATCTTTGGCCCTCTATCTTCTTCTATTCACTTTTTTAATGCCTGACACACAAAATTATATTTTGCTTAAAAATGGATCATAAAAATATAAAATATCTTTGGCCCTCTATCTTCTTTTATTCACTTTTTTAATGTCTGACACACAAAATTAAAATGAATGCTCGGGCACAGCCACAGATATTATCAAGGGAAGAAAGAAATAAAAAACTTACCAATTCTAAGAATTCTTAGTTTAGACCAAAAGCTGGTAAGCTTGTTTTGTAAGTGGCCAGATAGTAAAATTTTAGATATGGGACAGTCTTGATGTCAGCTTCTTAATTTTTTAAAATAATTTATTTACAATACTCAAGTGTTGGAAACAGCCTAAGTGCCCTTCAGTGGATGAATGGATCAAAAAGCTGTGGTACATTTACACAACGGAGTTCTATGCAGGAGAAAGAAAGCGAGAACTCCTATCATTTGCTATATAGCATGGATAGAACTGAAGAGTATAAAGCTTCATTAAATAAGCCAGGCAGTACAAGTTAAATACTATATGTTCTCACTTAATATAGGAGACTAATGAACAAACAAATAAGCAAAACAGAACCAGAGACATGAATACAAGGAACAGACTTTCAGTGTGCAGAGGGGAGGGGGAGGGGGAGGAGGCGGGGGGGGGAGAAAGAGGCAAAGAAGGGGAACAGTTTAGTCAAGGAGCTGGCATGGATGACTCATGGACATGGATAACATGTGGGATTGGCTATGGGCGGAAGGATGGGGAGGGTGGGGAAGGGGACAGCAGAGGGGAAAAAATGAGATGAATGTAATACAACAATAAAATTAAATTTTAAAAAGATTTTATTCATTATTTTTAGAGAGAGAGGAAGGGAAGGAGGAAAAAAGGAAGTGAAACATAACTGTATGGTTGCCTTTCACTTGCCTCCAGGTGGGGACCTGGCTGGAGACCTGGCTTGCAACCTGGTTATCTGCCCTGGCTGGGAATCAAACCAACCACCCTTGGGTTTTCAGACTGGTGCTCAATCCGCTGAGCCACCCCAGCCAGGGCTCAGCTTCTCAATTTTGCCATCATAGCATGGAAGTCCCCATAGACATAGGTAAATGAATGAGCATAGCTGTGTTCCAACAAAACTTTATTTATGGACACTGAAATTTTAATTTTAACCATTTTCATGGGCCACAAAATATTATTTTTTGTGTGACTTTTTGACCAAATAAAAATGTAAAAGCCTAGGTTGCAGGCCAGGTCTCCAGCCAGGTTCATAGCTGGAGGCAGGTGAAAGGCAACAATACATTGATGCTTATCTCCATTTCTTCCTCCTTCCCTGCTCTTCTCTCTAAAAATAATAAAATGTTTTTTTTTTTTTTTTTTTTAAATGTAAAAGCCAACCTTATTTCATGGGCTATTCAAGTCAGGCAGAAAGCCAGAATTGGCCTGCGGGCTATAGTCTGTAGACACTTGGATTGGACATATATGGTGGATATGAATCTTATTATAAAAGTCAAGTGTGCAAAGACCTAACATTTTAAATTTCCCCTACAACACAACTTATTTCAAAATGGAAGCCTTTTTTTTCCTGGTAGGATAAAAGAAATTGTTTGCCTTAGCACTGGGGTTAAATTTTTAGGAAATTGATATAATAAAGCAGTTTGGTCTGAGTACGGCTTACAGGATAGGTATCTTAATTGTTCCCTATTTGTGCTGGCATCTCCTGGCAGCTGGATTCCCTTTAGTCTTTGTTGATCAAAACAGGAAACTGTTGAGTTATTCTTTGTTTCCAATAATAAGGTTTCTTCCTTCTCCTTTATTTTATACTTGTGTCATTCTCATTCCTGTATTGTGCTCAACCATTGGTGCTTGGAGTGGCTGAGCTTTCTACTTAGTTGTACCTTATTACCATCCTGCTCTGGGGACTTCCTGGATTTCTGAAAGTTAGAGAATGTGAAGTTTGCTTTGAGTAACCTCTAGAAACACCTACAACTCTCCAAAACTTTTTTCTTTTGTTTTTAATGGGAATTATTGATTTACTGTCTAAACAGGCTGATAAGACATAAATGAAAAATAATAAAGGGAATGCCTCTGGAAATATTCTAAATAATGCTAAAATACTCAAAATAAAGACTATCTATGACTGGACTATTGGTATTCATAGTTGCTCATTAGGAAAAAGTAAAATCAATTTGACTTCCATCCTGAAATTTCAGTTAAGTGATTTTCAACCTATGTAGAGCATGCATTTTTTAATTGAACTGCATTTAATTTCACTTGGAACTTATAATTTCTGACCTATCTTTTGCAATCTATTTTTATTTGTTCCCATATCTGGTATCCTCCTGCTATCTTCACTGTTGTCCTCACATTTCACCAACACCAGAGGTCAGCTCAGCCTGAGAAGTCTCAGGCCACACCTGTGTCATCACTCTGAGAAGAATAAAGGTCCCAGAACTGAGGTCAGCCATGAAATAAAATGTGCATCTTCATGGAAAATTAAGAATTCACTTTGGGGATAATAATTTATTTTCAAGAAAACATTTCCTTTGATAAAGGTAGTCAACACTCAAAAAACTCACATTTTTTGCACTTTCTTCATTTAACACTACTGAGCCAATGATACCAATAATCATCACTTTTACCACTTTTACTCTGGTCATTTCTAACATACTGTGGGGACTTGTCAGAGGTAAAGAGGAGAAGTGACAATTCCTATGATGGAATATTTTAAATATACTTGTATATACATAATTGTGTTATACACACAAATGACCATAAATAGTTTCGTAACAAGTCTAGTTAAAAGATTAAGACCATGTTCACAATTGTTTCCTCCTTATATATATTCATAAGATTTCCCTCTTGCTTCTTTCTGCTTAGAAATGCAATATTACACTCTTGATATTTTAGGTTGGGAGCTTCTATTATCAGAAAAAAGATAAAATATAAACAAGAAGAGCTGATTGTAGAGACTACTCATTCATAAAAGTGCATTTCAAAGGTTTTTAGTCATTCAAGTTTTATTTTTGAAAAAAAGAAAAATAAATACCCATGAAGTCTTTGCTCCATATAGGATAGTAGTATTTAAAGGAAAAACTACAGAAAGGACATAAATTTAAACTTTAAAAAAGGGAATATGATTTTCTTCAGCTATTTAAGGTTTCTCTCTAGCTATTCATCCATTGGTTATTCAGGATAATTTTTCTTTAATTTAGTTGTAATTCCAATTTGGTCCTAGAGGAGGTTAGTGTAGTTTCCATCTACTTCACTGTCATGTTGGATCCCTTCAATGATTCCCTTCAGCTATTTAAATCTATCTTTAATCTATTTCCTCATTCCCAGATAACCTGCCCTCCTTCACCCCCACAAACACAAAAGGGAATTCTCTATTTTGAGAATGTAAGCAAAGAGAAATAAATCAGATTAATTTTACTTAATTTTATTAAGTTAACATTAATTTTTAAATACATCAAATTTGACAAATTATAAATTACACTTTATATGTCATATACTATGTTAAATATTTTTGCATAATAAGTAAATACACTCATTAGCACATGGTTTAGAAAAAGGTAATATGGGCTTGGAATAGGAGATGTGGGTTCTAGTGCAGTCTGTCATACCTACTAGTTGTGATCTTGGGATATAAATAAATAAAGTAACCAAGCAAATAATTAATTTATTTAAGATAGTTTTAATTGTTGTGACAAACTGTGTCTTATCTGGACATATTTAATATCTAACTCATTACAGAAAAGGTTTGTCAACTCATATTAGTATTATGGCATCACACTAGCCTATGAGGGGTGCTGGCCTTTACTAAGATCTCTTCATTTTGTATTCCAACCTCTCCT
Organism: Noctilio leporinus; assembly: GCA_004026585.1. NCBI lineage: Eukaryota > Metazoa > Chordata > Mammalia > Chiroptera > Noctilionidae > Noctilio > Noctilio leporinus. The sequence continues at coordinate 110,671 of PVIW01003430.1, read as the reverse complement.
GACATTAGAATTTACCTTTGCTCTACTGATTTAAGTCAATTAAATTTGCCTAAATTTTCTATATTGCTCTTCCTTAGACCCCAGTTTCTGTGTCACCCTACCACACATTAACCACAATCTATTTTTCTGCCTGGGTCTTATATTTTAGATTAAATAACTTTAAAACCTCTTCTCACCTGGCTGGGGTAGCTCAGTGGATTGTAGCCTGTGAACCCAAAGGTTGCTGGTTCAATTCCCAGCCAGGGCACATAACCAGGTTGCAAGCCAGGTCTGTAGCTGAAGGCAGGTGAAAGGCAATGATACATTGATGTTTCTCTCCCTCTCTGCCTCTCTCCCTCCCCTTCTCTCTTTAACTTTAATAATAATAAATAAAAGCTTTAAAAAAATTACCAATTTTAAAAACAAAACAAAAAACCCCTTCTCATGAATTATCCAATCACTTTACCAAAATGTGAAAGTGAAAATTACCTTGTAAGGCAGATAACAATGAAGCAGATCAGAGGTTCCCTGAGGAAATTGTTATAAATGAGATTTGTTTTTCTGAATAAGAATTCAGCATCAAGTGAAGAAATGATCCAATGTAAAGACATATGCAAGTTTGCATCAACAGTTAAAACTATCAAAAATATATTTCAAAATATAAGCTTTTAAAACTACCAGGATCCTTGGAAACATTTAAATTTTCTGATTTTCAGATGATAAACTGGAGGCCTATATGCATTCTTTCCTAAGATTATACCCTGGTTAAAATACTGATGTTAAGAAATTAAATCATCCCACTAAATCCCAGAAACCTCAGAATGGGGAAGCTTCAGGAACTGCAGAAAGAACTGGGAATTTAGGGCACAGAGCTGAAGTAATAGGGGTCGTATAGCAAATAGATAGACATAGATAGACCTTGTGACCCATTTTCCACCAAAATCTGAGTATTCATTATACAAGTAATCAGCACTTTTTCCTCTGGAATAGATAGCTCAGGATTTAGGAGAACAAGGGGTGGGAGTGGGGTGTCAGAGTACTAAACATGGATTGACCAAATGCCTGTGGGGTGAACCATGGGACCCAATTTTTCTCCTTCCTTTGCTTTCAGAGTTCAAGCAGCCAAATAAGCATCCTAGGGAGGAGGCTGAAACTTTGTCCATGGGAAGACAAATAGATTCAGATTCTAATACATTGAAAGCTTCCCAATGAGGGAAAAAGCTGTTCACATTCTAATCACTCCAAATCCAACTCCAAATTTTCTAATCAACTTCTTTGTGCCTCATTCTTTAATATAAAAAGAAATATAAGAATGGTTAACCATCAAACTAAAATCAAATCTAGGAAATCTAGAGCAAAAGTAAAAAAGAAACTGAGAGAAAATATTTACAATGCCAAAACAGGATATTTTTAAAAAATATAACTTAAATGAAATTTTAGGGAAAAAATAAAAAGTACCATTAATAAAGAAATCATTAGAGTAAAATAAGAAATCTACAAAAAATATATTAAGTCAGCTAAGAATGTAGAAATATGAATTCAAAGATTTGGAAGCTAAAGTTGAGGGACTCTTCCAATAATTAGACCAAAACAAACAAACAAACAAAAAAAAACCCAAAACAAAACAAAAACAAAAAACCCAGAGAAATGAAAGCCCAATATCCAGCTAATAGGAGACCTAGTAAATGAGAACAGAGAAGGGCAAAAAGAAAAAGTTTTCAAAGACATACCTAAGTAACATTTCCTCAAACTGAAAAATGAGTATTTTTCTTTGAAAGCACCTAAATGCTCAGTAAAATTAATTTTAAAAAATAAGTTAAGAATACCAGGGAAAAATAAATAAAACATATTTTATTTATAGAATCAGTATTATAGTAATAAAATGTATCTATTGCTTCAAATGGAATTGAAACTTACTATCTTTGGTGAGGTGAAAAGAGAATATATATCTTATATAACTTCAAGTATCCAATGTTAGGTTAATTATATCCCTGGTAACTAAAAATATCTGCAATTGTGATTAATAAAAATTTTATTCTTTTTTGAAGATCAGATATTTTAAGGGAACAAAGTCTGAGACTCTGAATTTTACATACAGTTAAGTTTGTTGGAGAGAACTTCAGGGGTGCCATCTGTGATGAGAGTAAAGAAGGACTGAACCTAAGGATTGTAACAGAGGTCTCATATGCTCAGAGACATCAGGAGTTGGGTTGGCTCTTCAGAGATTTCACAAGAATGTGGAACCTTTGTTACCACCTTCCACTCCCTAACAGAAACCAATTTTGAATAATAGCTATTGTCAGGGAGTGGAATGTAGATTTGGGATTGGATACTTTTGGGGGTCAGGGAGTGGGGTAAGAACAATTCTTAGAGACTGACTCAGCTGGGAGATGAGCAACTAACCTTCCCTGAAGCTGGGGAAATAACACTCCGGGTGACACACCAAAGCATCTCCTGCAGTTCATCCCTACATTGCTCAGATCTATTTATTTCAGATAGTGGTTTCACCTCATTTGAAACTGGCTCATCCATGATTCTTTTTGGTCATTTTCCTGGAAATTATAAAAGGAAAATCTGACTGGAACAACTTACAGTCCCTACTGCAGCAGCTGGTCTCAGGATGACAAAAGTAGTCATCATCTTCCTCCTCTACTGTCTACTTTTTAAAAATTATATTTATTTATTTTAAGAGAGAGGGGAGGGGAGGAAGGAGAAAGAAAGAAACATCAACATATGAGAGATACACAGATTGGTTGCCTCTTGCACACCCCCTCTTGCACACCCCCAATAGGCCCACAACCCAGTCATGTGCCCTGACTGGGAATGGAACCAGTTACCCTTTGCATCATAGGTGGGCCCTCAATCCACTAAGCCACATCAGCCAGGGCTTCTACTATCTATTTCAAATTTCCTGCATGCTTAATTAGTAATTTCATTGGTATCACTGGTGTACCTCAGTGATAATGAGTAATAAACCTCATCCCTGAGAAGTCTCAGCCCCTGATTACCTCTTTTCACACTGCTGAGGCTGCAACTGTCCATTTATTATCAATATTGGGCAGTAGAGCAAAAGGACATCCTAGAAGATGACTTGATTTCCTTCTGTTCAAGCTATTTTCTTCCATCTCCACTGTGTAACCACAGCCATACCTATTACCACTCTCTGTATGCTGACTCCTCTTTTGACTGCTATGCAGAATATATTGTGACTTATCGTATCTGGTGAGTAGGATGAGAAATGAAGTAGATTTTGAATAGAGCACACATTTTCTGGCAAGGCAGAAGGCCTTTGCATCATCTTCAAATAGTAATGGGTAGAACCAAAGGATTCGGAGAAATAGGGAAATTCAAGATTACTGAGTACATCCATCTAAAAGTGATAACCCATGTCTCAGGATTCCTCTTTTTTTCATACAGAGGAGTTGATCATTTAATCTTTTCTGGAACTCTGAAACACTCATATTTCAATTTCAGGCCTGATCCTCAGCATTTATTCCTTACTGGCTGCAAAAGATAGGAGTCCCCATATATCCCACAAGGAGGAAACACTGACTCACTCTTCCCTTAACATTGGTGGCTCATCACCATTAATTAGCCTCTCCTTTTCTTCCTCTATTGAGTCCATGTTCCAGCAACAATCAGTTGAATCAATAGTTCTTCTAATTACTAATCTCTCTACATTTTTTAATTGCTTGAAATAATGCCTAGAGTAACACCATTACCAAGTCTAGGTTATAGGGTCAAAAAAATAATTTTGCCATTACAAAGCTCAGTACAATGCCTTAGGATGTGAACTATTTCACTTTCAAGAAACTAAAAACAAAATAGAAAATGGATGTACATAGATATTATTTAATAACATTAAAATTAGGAAATACAATAAAATATGGCATATTTAGGACATAATTAACTCTGCTCTGACAGAAATAAATCTGTTTGAACATTTTCTCAACCTAAGACCACTGGTATCTCTCATAATAAACAAGCTGCCCTAAGATAAAGATAAAACTAGTAACCTGAAAAATAAATCAGAGAAAATTACTAAGTATAACATAGAAGAAATAAAGACATATAATTGATCAAGAGAAATAATAACACAGATTAAAATATTACTGAAAAATGGTGTATATATATATATATATAAATTAAAAATTATTAAGAATAATTAGAAAACCTGAATTTGTTGCCTATAGGGAAAATAAATCATCAGTTAAAGTCTACTCATTTAAGAATCTATAAGATTTTATATGTGATTTTCACCAAATTCTACACACAGATAATTCTTACATTAAAAAAAAAAATTCAGGACACTAGGAAGAGATGAAAAGTTCACAGCATGAGAATGTTGACATTTATGTAAACAAGAAAAGTTTCAAAAGGAAACTAAATATAGAGTAAATTTACTTATAAACAGTTATTTTTGTAACTAAATAAATTAGTAACAAATAGACTCAAGCAATTTACAAAGACACTGAACATTATCAAAATTATGGTTTACAATGGAATAGTAAAATATATATAATAATATGTAATCATCTATTAATATATTTAACTACATTAAAAGGTCAAATGCAGAAAATATTAATGATCATATAAAAAATCAGAATAAGAAGTTCATAAAATGATAATTGGCACTCGGTCCCCTGAGCCATATCAGCCATCCCTGACAGAAGTTCATAAAATAAAATGCCCACTAAAGAAAAAATATTTTAGCTAAGTTGGAGTAGAGAAGGACTTCCTTATTTTGATATTGGTATAAAGTTTGGTTACAAAAATTCTATGTATATTTTACTTAGTAGTAAAAAAAATATTATAGTTACTACATTTAAAATTAAGAGCATGACAAAAACAACTAATATTTCTATTTTTATTTTACATTTTATCTAAACCTATCCAAATTTAAGAAAAGAGAAAAGTATAAATGCACAAATTTAAAAAAAGAAACAGAATTTGTATCATTTACATGATACATTCCAAAAGTATCAATCAAAAAGAAACTACAGAAGACTATTATAGCTAGAAGAGCACTCACAAAATATCCTGGATACAGCCTTAACTGTTGTGGCTCAGTTGGTTGAGCTTTGTTTCACTAAGTAACGGGTCACTGGTTTGATTCCTGTATCACATGCCTGGGTTTCAAGTTTGGTCTTCAGTCAAGGCACTTAAGAGAGCAACTGATCAATGCTTCTAGACATTATTTACATATGCATATGCACATTAACATGAATACAGGTATGAATATAGATAAAGATATGGGTTGGATATAGAAATGGATATGGATAGATACAGAGAAAAATAGAAAAACATACATGAGGAATTAAGCTTCAGAATAATGATTTAGGGAAGGAATACAGAAAGTATACCAGGAATGCTATTTTAAAAAGATTTATGTGTCACTGTATATTTTTACTTAAACAAAAACAGACTTTTGGCTAAGATGGAGGCATAGGTAGATGTGCTACATCTCTTTTCACAAATAAGAAGAACTACAACTACCTCAAAACTAGAGACAACAAGAAATTCCAGAAAATTGAGCTGCATGGAAGTCCAACAAAGATATAAAGAAGAAATACTCATCCAGATAGGTAGGAGAGGCAGAGCTAGGACAGATGGGATGCAATTAAATGGCATAATTTGGTGGGATGGTGGCTACAGTGGGGCTCCCCCCACAGCATGGTGAAATGGGTCACCCCATACTGATGAATACCCAAGGCTCCACCCCTTACGAGCTGTTGCAACATAACAGGCATGACAGCTCTACCTAAGAAACAGAGGCAAGCACAGAAGCCTGTCAAGTTGAGGAGACAGAAAAGCATGGCCCCAAAAAGGAAACAGATTCCAATGAGAGAACTAAGTAATGAGGAGATAGCCAACAATCTAACAGTTGTAGAGTTCAAAATGCAAGTGATAAGGATGCTCACAGATTTGACAGATATGCTTGAGCACAGCAAACACAGAAGGGAAGAAGTGAAGGCTATGTTAAGTAAAACAAAGGAAAATCCTCACAAAATCAATGATCAAAGGGAAGAAACTGGGGTTCAAGTCAATGATTTGGAACATAAAGAAGAAATAAATAGTCAACCAATCCATAATGAAGAAATAAGAATTGAAAAAAATTAGGAGAGGCTTAGAAACCCCTGGAACAACTTGAAACATGCCAACATGCTAATCATAGAGGTGCCAGAATAAAAAGAGGAAGAGCAAGAAATTGAAAACTTGTATGAAAAAATAATGAAGGAAAACTTCCCAAATTTGGAAAAAGAAATAGATATACAAATCCTGGCCAGGTAGCTCAGTTGGTTGGAAATTGACATACAAGCCCAGGAAGCATAGAGAGTCCCAAATAAGCTAGACCCAAAAAGGACCACACCAAGACACATCATAATTAAAATGCAAAAGTTTAAAGATAAAGAATTTTTAAAGTAGCAAGAGAAAAGAAGAGAGTTTCATACAAAGGGATTCCTATAAGTCTGTCAGCTGATTTCTTAAGAAACTTTGCAGGCAAGAAGGGCCTGGCAAGAAGTGTTCAAAGTCATGAAAAGCAAGGACCTACACTCAAGATTACTAAATCCAGCAAAGCTATTATTAGAATGGAAGGGCAGATAAAGTGCTTCCCAGACATAATAAAGCTAAAGAGTTCATCATCACCAAGCCATTATTATATGAAATGTTGAAAGGATTAACTGAAGAAAAAGAAAACCAAAAGTATGAACATTAAAATGACAACAAACTCCCAACTGTCAAAAACAGAATCTAAAAAAAAAAAAAAGAAAGGAAGGAAGAAAGAAAGAAAGAAAGAAAACAAAAACAAACTAAACAAACAACCAGAATAGAATCTGAGTCATAAACATGGAGACCATTTGTTGGGTTAACAGCTGGGTGAGGAAGAGGAGAGAAACAGGGAAATGGTGCAGGGATAAGGAAGCATAATTGATGGGTACAAGATAGACAGGGGGAAGTTAAGAATAATATAGGAAAGGATGAAATCAGGTAACTTATATGCACAAACCATGGACATCAACTAAGGGGGATGGCATTGCTGGAGACAAGGAGGATCCTGGATGGAGGGGAGCAAAAGGAAAATAAATTGGGACAATTGTAACAGCATAATGAATAAAATATACATAAAAAATAAAACAAAAACAAGCAAATATGGTTAAATGTGAAGTTTAAAATGGGGAGTCTCTATATGGGAAATAAGTAGTTTGTAGTTTTTTTAAAAAATCTATATTTTTCTATATTTAAAAACTATTTCACAATGAAAATGGGAAAATATGTTAAAAAAAATAAAAAGCAAATGATAATCAATGAAGAGAAGTGGGAGGATCCATTATAGAATATCATCACATAAAATATTAAGATGTATTATTATAAATTTAAATAAAGGTAAATATTTTTTATAAAATTTGCAGCTATAAAATAATTTGTGGTATCATGTGCAGTTACAAATTTTATATTTGAAAAGATATCCCCAAATTTAAAGAATATATATAAACTCAAATGACCTTCGAGCATTATATAAATCACACTTAAAGATAATTGAGGAAAATGTGGACATTCAGCTTGGACAAAAGACTTTTGGAGCAGGGTTTGAGTCCATGGATTTTAAGGATTTGCATGTAGAAGATGATGTTTTAAGTCCTTTAACTATCTAAAACATATAATTAGAAAAAGTTGGTGGGAATTTGAGGATAACAGATTTGAGCTCAGTATTAGAAGGGATTGAGAGTGAAGGGGATTCAGATTAAGTTGTCCACCTAATGAAACTCTGCTTTACAAAGACTATTTGCATTTCAGCACTGGAAGTGACCATTGCAGAAGGTGGCAGCCTGTTTGCAAGTTAATCCTATACTGGTTGAAGACAAAAACAACCTGAAGGGCAGCTCTACAATTTATTTACTGGGATTTAATTATTCCTCTAGAATAGAAGAAAAAAAACCCAAATACTATTTTTTAAATACCACAGTATCTCTTTGAAAGGAAAGAATTGGGCAATCTACTTGCCTTCACAGCACCATTTTTAGTTTCTCTTATTTTATTTTATTTGTGGATTTATTTTAATTGTTGTTCTTAACTTTCATTTATTCCATTGCTCTCCTCTGCCCCACCCTCCCCATCCCTTCTCCCACAGTCAACCCCACATGTTGTCCATGTCCATGGGTCATCCATGCTACTTTATTGACTAAAATGTTCCCTTTCTTTGCCTCCTTGCCCCCCTCCCCCTCCCCTCAACACACTGTCAGTCTGTTCCTTTTTTCCATGTCTCTTGTTCTATTTTACAGCACCACTTCCTAACAACATTTCCAAGTGTTCCAACAGAAGCAGGGGACATCTTGCACCAACTGAGGTTCTCAGGTATCAGACAGTCCTGGACCACTGATAACAGCAAAATCAAATGCCAAACAGAAAATTCAGCTACTCAGCTCCTTGGTTTAACATGGGATGCATAACAACCCTACCAACACACTAACTTCATTTATTTATTATCAATTTATAAGTCAAAGTTTTACAGATTAAATGGGTTGCAATGAAGGCCATTTCCCCATTCCAACTGCTGGAAACGAAGAGCCCACTTGCTCTGGAGATCCGGTACAGGTGGGTGCCACAGTCCATCACTGAAGCTCTGTGTTTGAGGCAGTGACAGCTGCCCTCACATTTTCCAGTGGGTGGTTAGGAAAAGATCTGCAAAATGCTCTTTGCTTCACCACCATTTTAAACATAATCACAGTGGGGGCACCTGGGATGGCGTTTCCAGGACACCATTTTATGGATCATTGCTCTAGTCCCATTTACTGGTACAGGAACAGTGTTCTTGTTTTCTGTCTTTCCTCACCATGGGAGTTTAGTTTTTGTGCCAAATATGGATGGAGCTTGCTCCAAGCATCAGGGATACTCAGAATGTTCCCAATTACTGAGGTTGTTGGCCTCCACCAGATGGGGTCAACCACATGAATTGTTAGGACCATTGTGTTGAATATCTTTTTTAAGCCCTCTCTTTGCCCCTTAAATGTGAGCCAGGGAGAAAGTGACACAAAAGTTAAAAATCTGTAGCATGCTTTTCAAAGCTGATAGCCCTTCATCATACTTCTGTATTTCTATTAGCATGGAGCAAAGTTATTTTCACAAATAGTCTATGACTGTACCATTTGTTTGGTATGATACCCACCAGCTACTATTGGTTATTGAGCACTTGAAACATGACAAATGCAACTAAAGAATTAAGTTTCTAATTGAAATGAAATAGGTGGGTAAAATATACAGTGGATCCTGAAGACTTAGTAAAATAAAATATCTTATTTCTGATTAGTAATTTCTATATTGATTACATGTTGAAAATTTTAATATGCTTGGATAAATAAAAATATTAAAGTAATCTCATCTGTTTCTTTCTACTTTTTAAAATGTTTCTACTAGAAAATTTAAAGTTACAAATGTGACTCATTTCTATTGAATAGTACTGGTCTATAAAAGTAACTCTATCTTTCCTCTTACACTTGGCAAATATTTTAAGGCAGTTTATTATTATAAATATATCAATATATAATGATAGTAAAATAAAATTGGAAAAATCAGAAGCCAGGGAAATAAAATATCAAACAACTAAGATAATTTAATTACTGTGATGGTAAAATAAATTCAAGAATTGAAGTTCTATAAAGCTAAGGCGCTGGAGGGAAAAAAAGAGTTAATCAAAAACATTGATATACTTAATCATTCAATATTACTTATTGAATTTCAAGCAAGACAGAGGCCATTCAGGTGTTTTGTTTTTTCTTTTAAGGTCACTGCATACACTGAAACTACCTTAATTAAAAAATAAACTTCAAAAAATTTTGAAGTCACTCAGTGTATATGTAGAAAATAAATTGGAGAGGCAAGTATGGATAAATAATTCTTGAAGTAATTTTGTGAAAAGGCATATAGAATTGGTTTAGTTGCAAGTGCCAGAAATCCACTTAAACTAGAGTAGAGAACTATTTTTTCTTTTGTTTTGTTTTTGTTTTTGAAAGGGTAAGGAAGATTCTCACAGAAATGTCCTAAAAGGCCTTGGATCTAGGAACCTAAAAACCATAGGAGTCAAGGCTGCTTTACATTGCTTTCTTTCTTGCTTTATGGAACCACATAGACTTTTGTCCCTGATTCTTTTTTTTTTTTTTTTTTGGTCACTATTTCATTCTCTTTGTTTCTTCTCTCTATGCATCGCTATATTTGCTTCTCTCTCTCAGTCTCCCCCCACCACCTCTTTCCTTCTGTCTCCTCTTCAGCATTCCTGAGTCTGTTTTCATGTATTTCTACTCCCTTTTACCTTCATTTGGTGTCCCATAATTGACAGACTAAAGTCTTTATTTCTTCTTAGTTAAAAATCTTGAGAAATATATCTAATGCTGCTGCTCTTTGTTCATTGCTGTCCCACTAATTGTAGATGAGTTACCTATACATATAGTCCAATCATGAATTTATAACCTGACCTTCCATCCATATGTGAGCAGAGGAGCTGGGTTTGGAGGCGCATTTGGGCAGTGTAAGAAACCTAGAACATGACTACAAATATGCATTAGTGGTGACTTGGCATCAGCAAATAATTTAGAAAAACATGTTTAATTATGATTATATCTACTAAGTTATCATCTTCAAGTAATTATTCTATCCATCTAGTTTTTGACAAGAGAAAGAAACTTGTCCATTTAAGAGTATACTTTCTAGCCCTGGCTGGTGGCTCAGTAGATAAGGCGCCGGCCTGTGAACCCAAAGGTCGCTAGTTCGATTCCCCAGCCAGGGCACATAACCAGGTTGCAAGCCAGGTCTCCAGCCAGGTCTGTAGCTGGAGGCAGGTGAAAGGCAACCATACATGGATGTCTCTCTCCCTCTCTGCTTCTCTCCCTACCCCTCTCTCTAAAAATAATAAATAAAACCTTAAAAAAAAAAAAAAAGAGTATGCTTTCTGGTAATTGCTGAAACACCCAGTCTTGCAATGAATGGTAGGCAGTTCACTTACTCTCTGAGCCTCAGTCATTCCATTTTTAAAATGGTTAAAGCAATATTTACTTTGCAGGGAGTTTGAGAGACTATGAGTGACCAATAGATACATAGCTGGTTTACAATAATAATTATTACCTCACTTTAAAGGCAGAAAAACTACATCTTAGAGAATTAAGTTACTTGCCTGAGAAAACATAGCTAGAAAAAATAATGGCAAAGACAGAATTCAAAGGGAGCTGTCTGACCCAAAGTTGGTGTCATGTTGTCTCTAATTTGTCATCAGGAAATGACAAATAAGTCTGAGAAAGACATGTAGAATAGATTATATTGGGGAAAATGTGGTGGTAGAAAAACCAGCAGTTAAAATATTTCAACAGAGTAGAATAACATTTATCTAACACTGATCTAGGACAAGGGTAGTAGACAAGGACAGAAGAGGAAAAATGCTAAAGACTTCAAGTATAAATTTTCTAACATTCATCAATAGGTTGGATGATGCTGTCACAAGGGAAAAGTCAAAGAGACAAAGAAGTAGATGTCCTGGGTGATTAAGAAAATAAAGAAGCCAGTTCCAGCAGAAGCAAAGTCAAGAGGGGAAGTTCATTTGAGAAACTGGAAGTAGGATTCTGGATATGTTGAATGGGGTGACACAGGGACAATTCGATGGCAATATGATACTCATCAAAAATTTGGCACTGGATGGTGTGACTCAGTGGATTGGCACTGGCCTGGAAACCCAAAGGTCGCTGGTTCAAATCCCCAGTCAGGGCACATAACCAGGTTGCAAGCCAGGTCTCTAAGCCAGGTCCTTAGCTAGAGACAGGTGAAAGACAACTATACGTTGATGCTTCTCTCCCTTTCTTCCTCCCTCCCTGCCCTTCTCTCTGGAAATAAGTAAAATCTTAAAAAAAAATAAGAAAGAAAGAAATTTGGAGTTTGTGATAGCTCTCATCTTAGAAGTACTGTCCTGTTATTTTGGGGATATAAGTAGTTGGGTATATACATAGCAAGCATGATGTTTTTATTTGAATTTTATTATTTTGGGGAGCTTGTGTGGCTGATAGGGATTATGGAAGTTGGTTCCTTTGTCATCAATAAAATGTGGTAGTTAAAATCATGAGTATTTTTAGATAATTAAAAATGAAAGCAACAGGTTATAAGTTTTCTTAACACAAAACCTTGAAAAGTTCAAAACTCTTATCTATGAATATTTTCTCCAATAAATATAGTTTTCTCTTACCCAGCTAGCTGCCAATCAGAGCATCAGCCTGAAGGACTCAGTTTAGCTGAGTCTCTTCTTCCAGGTCTTGAAAGAATAATTTTGGCTTTCTTTCCCTTAATTAGTTTAAAAAATAGCAGTGAGGGTTGAATTATAACCCACCCTTATCCAGTTTCTGCTAAATCTATCAAAGAAAAATTATATAGAATAGGAGTCAAGAACATTTGTTAGATTTTTTTTGAACATCACTAACTGTTCATTCCTAAAGGAAGACAAAAGCTCATTTCTCCACAAAAGTATTTTGAATTAAATCCTATTTTGTATCCATAATACTTTTTCTTCTATTCTGCCTCCCTTGTCTATACCCATGTAACTAAAGCAGATAATACGCTTTGGGTGACAAATCCCACAATGTAGTTCACTAAAGTATGTCTTTTCTTCATTTCCCACAGTGGAATTTAGCTAAACCTTACTCCCAAGATATTTTTCTGTGCTGACACCATAGTGTTCAGAATCAATAGACTTTTATTAAGTACACTAATTTTAGGGACAAACCTTTCTATTCTAACTTTTGCATGACAGCAAGGCAGCTGAAAAAGAGACAAAAGAAACAGATGATATCAACTAGTTTACTGCTAACAATTTTCAACAGGTCACCGTTCTACATTAGTCACCTATGATCTTCAAATAACTTCTTTCTTGTATTTTTTAGTTTCTTACAGTGTAGAATTTTTAAGATTTTATATTATACTGCATACTATTCAGAGCATCTTTATAATTGCAATGCATCTTTTAAAATTTTTACTCTAGAGATTGATTTTGTGTATTTGTTATACCTTTTGAAATTAAAATAATGTTCTAATTATAGAAAAAGGGATTCTTAATGGCTTAGAGGCTTCCACTCTCAAGCATATTTGAAGTCATCTCTTTAGTCTATAACTTTACTTATTCATTTTTAAAAGATTTTATTTATTATTTTTAGAGAGAGGGGAAGAGAGAGAGGCAGAGAGGGAGAGAAACATCAATGTATGGTTAGCTTTCACCTCTCTCCAGCTGGGGACCTGGCTGGAGACCTGGCTTGCAATCTGGTTATATGCCCTGGCTGGGGATTGAACCTGCAACCTTTGGGTTCACAGGCCAATGCCTTATCCATTGTGCCACCAGCCAAGGCTAGTCTATAACTTTAATCCTATCCCAGTGGGTAGGATTAAAAAAGGTAGAATGCTATACAATTGTTATAAAAGCCTTCCTCATCACTCTCCTATTTTTGTTTATTCCTCATCTTCTGGTAGTTCAGCTTAAGTTACTTATTTTAAAAAGGGATATCAATTGGTCAACATCCTATATTGGTAGCATACAATCTTCAAAAGCTTTTGTATTTCAATAAATAAAAATCACAAACGAAGATCAACTTAGGAAATGACTCATCTAGTAATTAACAATAGGCCCATGTTGTCTTGATTTTGAAACTACTGATACTGGAAATTTGCAGTTTTGCCTGGAATGAATGTTCTGACTACCCAAACCACATCACAGAGCTGTCAGGACATGGAGAGTGAGGCCATGTCGGTCCCTGGAGACATCATCAAACAGGATCGATGCAGGCCTGAGAGGTTTTTGGCTGGAATGAGGGAAAATTCACAGAAGCATATTTTTATTCACTTTAGCTCTCATCTTTTTAAGTTCAGGAAGCTTCAAAGGAAATGTAAGAAAGCATGAAACCATGCAAAATAAAATGATGAAAACTTCAGGCCAAACTTTTGCACATTGAAATCAGCAAGTTATCACATGGATGAGAAAGTTTTCTAGTATGAGTGCTAGCTTCCATTTTTTTCTCTCCACCATTTCCTGCTGCCTTCAAGTGGCAATTTCTTTTACATTACTCCTGAGAAGCTCAAAGGCCTGGGGACTGTTAAGAATTATGGTGAGGTTCTGGTGACTTTATTCCCAAGAATCACATGAAAACATTAGTAGAAGGAGAGTTAAAGCACCATTTTCTTTCTTTTTCTTCTTCTTTTTTTTTTTTTTTCCCTGTCTGGACCATAACTCAAAGATGCTTATGTTTGGTAAAATTTAGTTTATGGCTTTATTTCCATCCTTTTAGACCACCATTCTTTCTACTTCTCAAGTCAAAATCCTAAGGAAATTATTTGGTGTAAAGTATGATTAATTTTAGTAGAGTTGGGGAAGAAGAAATATTGATGAGCTTGACAATGGAATCTGTTCATTATAGGATGTGGGGGCAGAAATCACATACAAGAGGATGAAACTTAGGTTTAGGTTCTTAGAGGTACCTCGGTATGCCCACCAAATAGATTTATGGCCTAAACACTTACACGTAAAATGTGCAACTTCTTACCAAGTTGAATAGCAAAAGTAGAAAAAGAGGTTAGTGTATGAGTAACTAGCTAGAAAGGATCAAACATTTTCACTCTTCAACTTATACCACTGTATATCTACATTTTAAAGGTTGGCAAGGAATGGTGTTGAGGTTGTGAATCTCCTGAAATCTACCTATATAGGCAGTTACCTTCAAGATACTCAGTGCACATGGGCAAATGCATCCTGACAAGTAAAACAGCCTAAGTTTTAATTTTCTTTTGAGGAGAGATCTAAAGGATTATTATAATCAAAAAGCACTAATTACCAATTTAACAAATTTGTTGCAAAGATGCTTTTAATTTTCTACTCCTCACACATCCATACCCATTAAAGCATTATTTGAAAGCAAGTCTCATCAAGGGGTGGGATCTACTTCCCCTCTCCTTAATTCTAGGATGGCCATGTGGCATACTTTGATGAATTGGATGCAGTGGAAGTCGCAGCATGCCAGTTCCAAGCCTAAGCCTCAGCAGGCCTCTCTTGAGGCTTCCTGCTTGAGAATAATCTCAGGCTACTCTACTGGAGTGTGAATAAGTACTCAGAGAAGCTGAGTTATTTCAAGTTAAGCCATATTAGACCAGCCAGCCCATGGCCAACTCCTAGTTGACAATCCATGCCTAAGCAAGGCCACCTGTGATTACCTAAGTCAGGCCCAGATGAAAATGATGACTGAGATGATCCATGGATGTGAGAGGAAAAATAATTGTTGACTGTTTCATGTCATTGGTTGTATGGTTATTAGTTAGGTGGCATTAATATAACAACTGATGTTATTAGGCAGGGATCCATTTGATTGTGTACATCAAAACTAAATAAGACACAAGCAAGAGTTTACAGCCAGGAAAGCTATGGCTGGAGTTACAGGTGAGCTAATGCTTGAAGACCTGGCTCAGCAATGGCTTCCAGGGAATGGGTTATATAGGGAAAAAAATCATTAATCGGGGTGGCTAAAGAAGTTAGGGCCGTGGTTTCTACTGATTAGTTGATGCTGGGATAGCAGGTAATCTATCATGAATCTTGTCCTGATGTCAGCCATGGAGTTCTTTTTTACTTCATAGTCCCATTTTTTTCATAGTGGCATATTCAAGTGCTTATTTGCTGGGATTTTTCCACTTTCTTGGGTCCAGAGTTAAAACACAACTGAAGTCAACATATTATTTTTAGTTTTATTGAAAATTTTGTTGTCTCTGTAGTCAATACACCTAGGACCTTTTTCCTAATGCTATTGGATGTTGACCAGAGCCTTATCATCCCAAGGGATTCATGATTAGGCAAGAGAGAGGGAGTTGGATGAGTCAGGGGAAGGCCATTTTAAGTCAAAGGGGAAAAAATCAAAAGAAAGGGTCAAATAAAAAAAAAAGTTTCTGCTTAGTTATACTGATGATTTATATAACCAACCTGAATCCTGTTGTATACTAGGCAAAGCAAAATAGAATTAAACTTAAGATACCTTAAGCCACCAGAATAGGCCATCCCTTTGAAAATGATCAGATATGGACATTTTTATGAACCAGTCTACACATGCTTTGCTATTTCACACATCTCTAAATTTAGTGATGCTATTCTTTCTTCTTAAGTATCTTTCTCTCTTTTTTTTTTTTACAGGCATAACTCATTCTTTAAGATTCAGGTCAGATGTCAGCTACTCCAGGAGACTGATCCTGAACTACCAGGCTATATTAAATCCTCCTACTCTGAATTGCCAAACTACTCTGGACATGTCTCTATCTTATTGCTTGAAAGTATTAGCAAATAGAATTGTGGTTTCCACTTTCTCTCTTCCTCTTCTTCAACCCACTTTAATTTGAATTTTGCAACTAATACTCCACTGAATTAGCTTTTATGAGAATCTATGGTTAATATCCAGTCACGAATTCAAGGAACAGTCACTAGTTCTAATCTCACTTAACCACTCTGCACACTTAAAAACAACTGAACACTCTTCTTGAAACATCTTTTCTTCATGGTACACCTATTCAATTTTAAGTGACTCTTATTCCTGTCAATTTTTACCAAGTTCTCTTTTTTTCACACTAAACTGTGAAGTCAATACAGACAGAGAGCTTGTCCCATTTTTTCATAGTGGCATATTCAGAATGTAGTGCCATCCATGTCTGGAACAAAGTAGGCATCAATAAATGTCTCTACAGTTAAATCAGTATCACTTTATTATACACAAATAATTTTCCTGTGTTGATCTTACCCCTAAATTGTCAGCTTCCTGGGAAACAAGCTATTTTGTATATAGAGGTCTAACAGAAGATCTTTTAGAAAGAAAAACAGGTAAAATTTATTAAATGCTAAATAATTTTGCTCAGCCATTTTAAGTACATAATATATAGAACTTCCCCCCATTTTACAGATAAAGATCATGAGGCACTAGAACTTTATAAATATTTGTTAAACTATTTGCTTTTCAGGCTGATGTATAGAAAAGGAATAGCTACTAATATGTGGCTGGAAGTTTCTCATGGAGGTGACAAACTCTTTCTCTGCCCATCTCTAAGGATATACGGTATTAATTATGTATTTTTTAAAAATATTTTTAATTTATTTTTAGAGAGAAGGGAAGAGAGGGGAAAAGAGAGGGAGAGAAACATTAATGTATGTTTGCCTTCCATCTGCCTCCATCTATGGATCTGGCTGGAGACCTGGCTTGCAACCTGGTTTTGTGCCCTGGCTGGGAATTGAACCAGCGACCTTTGTGTTTGCAGGCCTGCACCATTGCTCTGAGTCACTAATTATATAGTCTTTTCATTGGACTAGTTCAGGTTTGTAGAAAACAGTTCTACTTGGTCTCATAAGAGTGTTCCCTGTTCTTCTACCTCCTCATCTGATTTCTCTGAGAAAAACTACCATCTTGTTCAGCCAGCCTATCTTCTGATTGATTTCTTCTGGTCTTTCACTTCCAGATTTGTTTATTGCTATACTCCAAACCATGGTATAAGGTCTGGTACACATAAATATTCATTAATTAAGGGGAAAAATCACACCTTGATTTCCTGAAAAATCTTTTGACTATAAAAAACAAAGAAGGCCCTGGCTGATAGAACAGTGGATAAGGCGCCGCCTGTGAACCCAAAGGTTGCTGGTTTGATTTCCCAGCCAGGGCACATAACCAGGCTGCAAGTCAGGTCTCCATCCAGGTCTGTGGCTGGAGGCAGGTGAAAGCCAACCATACATTGATGTTTCTCTCCCTCTCTGCCTCTCTCCCTTCCTCTCTCTCTCTGGAAATAATAAATAAAATCTTTAAATAAAAAAAGAGAATAAAGAATACACTTTCTACCATTTAAAAACAAAAACAAACTAAAACAAACTAAAAAAAAGCAAAGAAGTAGTTCTTTCATAAATCTCATGATGTATTTTGCTCTTTGCTACATAAAGAAAAAACAACAATCCAAATGACAATGATTGTGCAATTATATAGCTTTTTTCACAGTTATAATGTTTTTACATGCAGGAATTATTATTTTTTAGACATAAAACCCAAACAATGGGGAATAAGTCTGGTTAAAATGACCAAATAGAGGTTTATTGATTTCACCTTGGTGATGATGATGATGATGATAATGATAACGATAATAAAATAAAAGTTTAATAAATCATCCTGCTCAGGAATTATCGCAAGACAGAAGAGAAACACTATCAAATGTGATATCAGAAATTACAGAGTTGGGAAGAGACCAAGACTTTTTGGAACTAATCCTGACTTTTATAAAATTTGCCATTTTTAGCAAGTCTCTTGATCAATATGATTCTTTTTCCTCCTCTCTCCGTCTACTGATTCAACATCAGATTGCATTTAAAATTCCCTCCATCATGTTCAGGCCATAAAGTAAATTCCATACCTCAGGAACCAATTAAAGCTTAACTTACCTCTTTCTGACCATCCCTCAGCAGCTGTTCCCAGAGAAAGCTGGAACGAGCTCAAAGAAAAGCTGCCTTGGAACAGACTCACCTGGAACTCATGGGCTCTGTCCGAGTCTGCACTGCCAGGGGCCCTGGCGTTTCTCTCTGAATTGTGATTTCATTTAGCTGGAGTGCAGCATTCTGTACCAGGGGTGCTAAGGGGAATTTAGAGCCGAGATTAGACATGGTTTTTACCTTCAGGAATCTCACAATTTAATGGAGGAAATGAGATAAACACACAGTCAATTAAAAGAAAGTAGATACATATGTACATGTAAAAATATTGATTTAAGTTTGGGAAAGAGGAGGAGATAGAAGCAAAGGATTTAGATACTAATCTGGAAAGTCCTGCAGACTTTGCAGCCTGCATAAGCAGGCGTCTAAGCAGAAGGAAAGCTGAGAGAAAGGGGACAGCTGCTCTCAGAAGAGATTTCCTTTTGCCTCCCCACCCCCAATTTGGGACCGGGCTGGGAAAAGCAACTGGATGCTCAGATACAGTAAATCGTATCCATGTGACTCGGGTCACTGGATGACAACATGGAGATATTTTCACTTGACCTTCTAGTAATCTGGGATTAGCCAATTTAGAAAGCACTATACCTTCTTTTCCCAGCTCTTTCTTCACCCATTGAATAAGGTGATGCCAAAGAGTTTATCTCTTTCATTAAAGATATAATCCTTGCATGTTAGACAAAAAATGTTTACATTGCCCATTATTGAGGAGAAATGTGCAATTTCATATAGTGAGAGTCAAACTTGATAGTTGGTGTCCTAGAGTTTATATTCATTCCTCTGGAATGTTTGGCCCTGCCATGCTTGATTTGTTTGTTTGTTTGTTTTTGCTTAGGATAGTATGCCTAGAAAGTGGCAGCCCAGGCATTGTAGAGATGCTGCAGAGCCCTGGGAACTCTGGGGAGCCTGAGAGATGGTACCCTGAGGCCTGCCCGGCCCTCAACCACACGCTTATACTTCTTACATGCTATAAGGAAGAACATTATCCAATTGACCAGATAAACTAAAGCAAAGTAATTGGTGTATCTGGGCCTGTGAAAAATGACTTTTTCCTTTTCAGTTTTCAACATTTATAGAGTTCAAATTTGTCCTCTCTCTCCTCTCTCTCCGCCTCCCTTCCTCCCTCCCTTTCTTCCTCTCCCTTTCACTTTTTCCAGTCTAATCAAAGATTGCTTTTTCTTTCCCCTTTGGTGGGGGGAGCTAGGGAAGAAGAGACAGATGGTATCGTTTGCAAAAGGAAAGCTGAGAAATCACACATATATCTTTTCAGCTTTGTGGCAAACCTGATGCCAAGATTCTTGCTTGAAGTGTGTAGCTCATTGCAGGCGCAGAGGCATACCATGCAGGGGGAGGCCAGACACGAGGGCAGCACAATAAATTGCCGTCGGCTGATCCAACAGCAGAACATGGGAGCTATTACACTTTGGCAGCTATTTTATTTTTCCCTTATGGAGTTTCAGACCTGTCCTGTATGTACACTGAGATAGCTTTCATCTGGTTAAAACTTGCGCCGTGTTTAAACTTCCTTCAGATCCATGGAGGTGGAGGGGGGTAAAAATACCCTAGCATAGCCTGTAACGCACTGAAATGATGTTGGGGGTGGGAGAGAGGCCGTAATTGTGCCCAGATAATGTTGTCATACTTTGTAAAGCCTTTAATGCTGGAATTTATTTATTAATGATGCATGGGTTATTACCTACCATCTGTCTTGTGTTAGCAGTGGGCTGTTTCAGATTATGGTAATGTGTTTCTGATTTGAGTTGTGTTGAAAGCCAGAACAAGGCATCTCATGTGCAGTCCTCTTTGAGGCCTGCTGTTTCCAATTCCTCTTCACAGAAAGGGCTTTTATTTGATTTGTTATGGGGATTTTTTCTTCTGTTGCCAAAACAGCTGCAAGCCTGGAAGGGAATGAGACACAGGGCCACATCAAACTTGTTAGCTTGTAAAAAAAATGGAATGTTCCAGGAACAAAAAAAAAAAAAAAAAAAAAAAAAAGTGAGAGTGTAGATGGAAAGGAGGAGAAGCAAAGAAAAACCTTCAGCGGCCTTTTTGATTGGCTTTCATGTCATGAGTATACCAATATATTTTGCTGTTTTAAGTTATTATAAGTCAGATTGCTAGGTACTTAATTTATGATTCCCATTCACACCAAACAAAATGGCTTTCTTTTGAATTGCTTTAACAGTCTTTATACTATTGCAAGGAGTAAATAAAAGTCCCCAATGAGCTAGCCACCTTTCTCTAGTCATCAAAGCAAACACTCAATAAATATGCTTGATTTTTTTAAAAATGTGCTGAACAGATTCAGATTTGTTTGTGAACAAGAAAAAAAACAACAACAATAAAAAGAAATGAGTAGCAGGCATCCCTTGCCTGCTATGAAATGGACCCCGATCTCAGCTCTTTGTCTCTTTCTCCCTCTCACATAGCTATGGGTTGGCAATCTATGTTTCTAGACCACTACTATCCAATAGCAATACCGTATTGATGGAAATGCTCTATCCAATCTGCTTTGTCCAATATGGTAGCCACAAGCTACATATGGCTACTAAGCACTTGACATGTGGCTAATCATGTCAAATTTCTATTTGATTTGATTTAATTACCTTACATTTAAATAGCCACAGGCAGCTAATGAGCACTGTATTAGAGGGTACAGTTCAAGGCTTAATTAAAATAAGTGAAGAGTTTGTTTCTTCCCTCTGACACAAAGTAAAAGGCATTGTATATCAGCTATGGTCATGGCCAACTTTTGAACTTAAACATTGGTTTGAAAGATTCTTCCCTGATTATTCAAGGTTAGTAGCACTGAGCCTTTCTCCCAAGAGGCCACTAACAAGTTCTTCCTTGAATCAAGTGCATAAATACTTCCATCTACTGAAATATGGGTTTACAAGAAAACCATGTTTATATGATAAACAAATAAACAACCATGAAAAACTGCAATAAAAGCTCTCAAATAATAACAAATCTACTAATGCTGAGAATATTCAAGAATTTGTTTTCAATTTACTGGCAACAATTCTCTCAATTCATATTAAACAAAGACCTATTGTTTCTGGAACATATGGTGTATTTCACAGAGAAGCCCAAAATCATGTTAAATTGACTTTGTACACACAAAGGATACCATGTCCAAATTTTAGTTCATCCATATTTCAGAAATTATGAGGTATAGTTATTAAAGTTTATAAAGATATTTTGGGATGCCTTTTATTGTCAGTCCGCTTTTCTACGATTTTTTTATTGATGAAGAAGAGGCTATATAGAGAGATGGTGACATAAATGAGATAGAGCAGGGACAAGATATATGTGTTTACCTTTTCTAAATACCTTTGCCACTAGGACACATGTTTAGGCTTCATTTCTTGGTCACCTTTGCCATGTGAATAATTCATGAAACTATGTGTTAGTGAAAAGTGGGTAGAATGAATTTATGCCATGTTCAGAATTGACATTAATATACTTTCTGGATCATTTTCCTATTTCTTTCATCTGATTCAAAAAATAAGCCAAGAACACTGGCCCCAGAAGTTGGTCACTGTATCAACTAAGCCCAGATCCCTGAACGACAAGGTGTAGCAGAGGCCTCTCTCCCAACTAAGACTTTAGTTAGATTTAAACTGTGATTGAATCTTTGTTCTATTCAAGGTAATTGAGATTTGGAGAATATGTTTTGCAAATTAACACTCTGGCTGATGCAAGATGACATCTTGGAGAATAAACAGTCAAGAGAAGTAGAACTTTCCATAGTGTGATATCTATGTTAATTGCTCTGTCACTTAACTTTGCTGTCAAAACCTTACTTCTAATAGTGTACAACAGTTGTTCATATTCAGGTAGAAGAACTTATAGTTTCCAAGTAAATGAGATGCAAATATGTGAAATGTAAGGTCAATTTGCTTAATATAGTATTTAAAACAAAATAGAGAACTGCCAAGCCAATTAAAGTATTACCTAAAATATTCTTCCCATATAGAAAAATCCAAATGGGAAACCAAATATATATACTAGAGGGATAGGCCCTCTAATATCATCATCTGTATTGCCATAAAAATTGATAATGGTTTTGTTCCTGACCCTTGAGACTTTTTCTTGCACTTCTATCCTTACTCTGATACTTTGACTCTTTGCAGTTCTGCCCTTACAACTTCATTCCTACTTGCACGTTCTTTTTCAGCCCATCCCTCAGATTGATGACTCATCTGGATGGTCTTCTGGGCCTGCCATTTTGAATTCTTCATAATATCCTGTTTAACTCCTATACACTGAAACCTGTGAACCTGTCTTTTTTCTACTTCACTGACCTGAACTTCTGGTAATGACAATTCCAACTCAAAGCCTAACTCTATAACTCCTACTTGTCTGGGGTGAAAGCAGGGATTCAAACAATAATAATTAGAAGGTTGCTGAGAAGGTGTTACATTGAAGCCCTACCTCTCAATCTGATGGTATTTGGAGATGGGATATTTGTAGATTAAATGAGATCATAAAAGTGAAGTTTCCATGACGTGATTAGTACCCTTAGAAGAGACATCAGAGAGCTTGTTCACTCTCTTCCCACACATGTACAAAGGGAAATCATGTGAGCACCCAGATACATGGCAGTCACTTACAAACCATGATAAGAAGTCTCAGAATAAAACCAACTTTGCTGATACTTTGATTTTAGACCTCTCATCCTCCAGAACTCTGAGAAATAAATGTCTGTCATTAAAGCCATCCAATCAATGGTGTTTTGTCATAGCATTCTGAGCAGAATAATACAGGAGGTGATTAAAGTTGATATATTATCTTATCCATAGTGGTTGATATCAATATGGACCACACACCAACCAAGATGGAGAGATTCTCTTGGCCATTACTGACTATTTTACAATACAATGGACAATTAATTTGGTTTTAGTGTTCTGTCTTTTTCTAGAAATGATGAATATTGTGTGACATTTTTATAAGTTTTGATGTACTTCCTTAAATTTTAGCTTGTATAATATACAACCTTATCTTTCTTTGATTATCACTGAGATAAGATATTAATTAGGGTTAAAAGCACCTCTGTTGTTTTTGTTTCCAAAGTATAAGAATAAACCTATCCTCATATTCCTTTGAAATATATTAATATATATTTCAATTTGGAATATTCTTTTTTTACCTGATTTTCTAAAAAGATTTTATTTATTATTTTTAGAGAGAGGGAAAGAGAGAGAGGCAGAGAGGGAAAAAGACATCAATATATGGTTGCCTCTCACCTGTCTTCAGCTACAGACCTGGCTGGATACCTGGCTTGCCACCTGGTTATATGCCCTGACTAGGGAATCGAACCAGCAACCTTTGGGTTCGCAGGCTGGTGTCTATCCATTGAGCCACTAGCCAGGGCTGGAATATTCCTTTTTAAGTCATAAAATAAATCTCAATCTTATTCAAATTTAAAAAGCCACATTTTGTGGTCAAAATACATTGTAATACACCTGTATATACTAGATGGGTAAATCAAGGATACACAAGAGAAATGCTTCAGACCCAATTTGAGAAAAACTGCATGCTATCAGCCAATGAAGTGATCTGGAATAAATTTAGAGGGGAACAATTTGTTATACTGATATGCAAGGATACCAAATGTGTTATGATCACGAAAGAGCAGTTTGTTGGAATAAAAACTAAATTTAAAGATCAAACATATAAAGTCTGGAAAGACTAACTAGTTAAAGATTTTAAACCTTATTTCTGTGTATCAAATGATAGAACCTTATTTCTGTGTATCAAATGATAGTGCCCACCAAACAGATGGAGGCTGGAAACTCTAGGCCTGTGCCCACATCTATAGAAAAGCAATATAAAGCAGGAGGTCTGGAGTCAAGCTCTCTTAAAGGATATTGGCATATCCCAGCTTGAATCATATATTAAGCTTCCAATTTAGTGACATTTTTACATTTACAGAATAAATTACTGAAAAGTACCTTGTATTACCTTGATAATCAGATCATTATGGGATACATATTTAGACATGTTATCATTTCAAAGCTCCCTTTTTTTAAAAAGATTATCAAAATGCTAAAGAGCCTGTAAACTCCCACAATTAACTAAACATAGCAAGGAGACAGAAATATACCTTATGAATTTTAAGTTTAAAGAATGTCAAAATATAAACTCTAAAGTAAATGTTCCCATAAGGATAGTTTTGTTGGACTCATTTGTTTTATTTATTCAAATGATGAATATAAAGTTAAAAGAAAGAGCTTAGCCCAATTAATGTTTCACAGCCCTGCTATGTACCAGGGGGTACCTCCAAAAAAATGCAACTTACTTACAAAAGGTTGCGTAGTCATTCTGACATGTTTCAACTTCAGTCACCCTAAAAGTACTCTCCATTTGATGCAATACACCTATTGAGACATTTTTTCCACTGCTCAAGATAGTTTTTGAACTCACTGTTTTTAATACCTTTTAGTGCTTCTGCTGGATGTGTTTGTTTGTTTGTTTCACTTCTTCCACATTGGCTAAACAATTCCCTTTGAGGATTGTTTTTCATCCAGGAAAACAAAAAGTTGCTCCAGGGGTAAGATCGGGTGAATAGGGAGGGTAGGGCATGGGGGTTATACTGTTTTGGGTCAAACACTGCTGAACATTTAGCTTGGTATGGGGAGGTGTGCTTGTAAATCACCCATCATGAAATGAGTAAACGTATTGAAAGGGTCTTCAAAAAAAATTCCCTGAAGCTGAACACAGTTTCTCACAACAATGCCAGCTGGTACACTGATACCAATGGGTTCCTAGAATGCTCACCTAGTGAGGGAAGCCTGTACCACAAGGGGCGCGCCCTCCAGAAAAAAATTTCTGTTTTCCAGGGGATGCCCCCTCATATAGAAATAGCAGGAAATCTATAGCATTTCCATGCAGTGCTTTAGCTATGCTGTCTTCGGATTCACCCTTTTATTCACCCTTGTTTTTCTGTTTGCCCTTTATTCACCCTTGTCTTTCTATTCTATGGGGATGTTGATTCTGCAGCCTGTATATCAGAGGCTCTGTTAATGCTAAACTCCACCTGTGGCTAACAGTGGGAGGAATCTGGAGAGCATGAGTATGAAAAGAACCATTCCATCTCTTCCTCATCTTCTTTGCTTCCAGCATTCCCTGATGTGTCCTGATTGCCTATGTCTCCCACATGATAAAACCTGACATGATTCCATATTCTTTCTGGAACCCTCAACACCCCAGGCAGCCCCTAATCAGCTTAGCTATTGTCATTAGTCTTTCACCAAGGAGTGATACCTGATTCCTGACTGTTTAATCTAGGGGTTTTCTCACCATCCCCTCTATAGCTCGCTGGTACTTTCATCACTTACCTGGATTAAAGTCCCTCTGTTTTAAATGTTTACAGAGACTGGTTGGACCTTGACTGATATTTAATGATAATTCCTCTAAGATAGAGAAATTTACTACTGCTTGTTAGCTTCCCTTCAAAGAAAAATATAAAGACATACAATGGATATAAAAAGAAGTACAATTAAATACCAAGTGTTTCTGTAGAACTCAATCACTGAATTCAATAAATTGAATGCCTAGATTTTATGTGGAAGATATTTATTACTTCTTAATACACTATAATTCACTAGAAAATAGGTCCATCTTTAATTTCATTCAAGGCAGTTCAAAACTCAAATAATTTAAACAATTTTTATAGTATTTTATACCCCTAAAACTACCTTGTGTAGACTAGGTAGTTTGGATAATTGCCTGGTATAAATTTTGAGGGTATGTGATCTCTATAAAATAGCATTTTTCTTTTTTCACCACTAAAGGCTGAAAATGAAATTTATGAATCACTTTATTCCTAAATATATCACTACTCAAGCAAGCCAAAAGGAAAAAAAAAATACAATAAAATAATGGCTAGTATCTGGTCTTCGATATAGAACAGCAGATGAGGATACCTTAGCATCTTTACATAAAATCTTAGGGGCTGATATTATTGAAATATCAGAATAAAAATTGGCCAAACATTAATGGGCCTCTATCTATACTCCTCACCAGTGAATACTTTGATATTGATAAAGTCCAAATACACATATGGTTTCATCTATTAACCTCCACTATTGTTACCCTCAGCACTTTCTTGAGTAATTATATCAAGAAAAGCCTTAAACATACTTATCCTCCTTTTTACCGTTGTTCAATACCATCTATTTGCTCATTGCCCACAATATTATTATCATAGTGTTTTTTTCTAAGTAGCTAAACAGAAATCCAATTATTTTCACGATAAATATCTTTTCCTGTCTGAGAATCTTCAATAATGGCTTCTAATAAGAAGAAACATAAAACATTATCAACAATGGAGCAAGAAGAACTTGCTTTCATTGCTGGTGAGAAGGAGGAATGGTACCAGCCCTCTGAAAGACAGTTTGAGGGCTTCTTACGAATCTAAACATACTCTCACCATATGCTCCAGTAATTGATATTTTATTTATACAAATGAATTAGTAACTTATGTCTACACAAAAGCCTAGGTCTAAATTAATGTTTATAGCAGCTTTATTTATAATTGGCAGAACTTGTCCCAGCAAAGACAGGCAACTTAGATATTCTTCAGTAGGTGAATGAATAAATAAATCATGGTATATCCAAACAAAGGAATGTTATTCATTGCTAAAAAAAAATGAGGTATCAAACCACAAGGTGCACATTACCAAGTGAAAGAAGCCAATCTGAAAAGGCTATATGATTCCAACTATATGATATTCTGGAAAAGACAAAACTGGGGTAACAGTAAAGATATCAATGGTGTCCAGGGGTTAGATGGAAGGAAAGCACAGAGAACTGTTAGGGCAGTGAAAATATTTTATAGGAAATCATAATGATGGATACTTGTTGTATTATGCATCCAAAGCAATACAATTAACAACACAGAGCAAATGCTAATGCAAATTGGATTTGGGATGATAATGATGTGTCAATGTCTGTTCAGCAAGTATAACAAATGTACCACTCTGGCATGATAGCAAAGTTGACTACCTTATTTATTCACCTAAAGCCCACAAGTCTTTCTCATATCACATTAACTGTTTTCAGTACTGGGTCATATAGCCAGGAGTCCTAATTCTGATTTGTCCAACTTTCCGTAGAGGCCTCTTATAGCCACATACATAATAATCATGGTTTGGTTGATTTACAAGTAGCCCAGTCCAGAAGGCCTATGCTGATAGTGATTTATAGTAACTGAGGCCTGGATTTACATCTAATAGCAGAGGTACTGGCCTGTGATCAATCATACAATCTCAGATCTACAGCTCAAAAGAGTTTTCATCCTCTGTTTTCATCACCTAAACCCTCTACAGTATTCATGGTTATTTAAGACTTGAATGTAGCCTTAGCTAAGATTAAGAAGGTGTCTGGCACATAATAACTGTTAAGTAAACATTTTTTTGTATTGACAACTTGCATCTCCATTTGCCATTTTTTTTCTCCCATAACTTTCCTATACTTCTCATATTTTTCTATGGTACAAGTTTAGCTTCACTGTGTTATACAGAATAATTATCGATGTTCTTGTTTCCTAACAAGTTAATACTCTCTTTCTATAAATATAAATACCAAATGTTCTTTCTGAATCCTTCTTTAAAATATAAATTATCTGTCATGACCATAGATAAATCAAATCAAATAAAAGTTTAGAGGAAAATGTTTTCATTTTAACTTGAAAGACATAAAACTTTTCTCTCTCCCCTTTGTGTCATATCAATATAAGCATTGACTTGTTATGTTTGCTACAATACTTCCCTAGGTTGCATGTAACATGTAAACTGGCCATGCTTTCCTTTATGTGAGAGCTAGAAATAAATTAAAAGTAATCACTGCACATGTTATATAACAACACATCACATATATTATACACCACAGAATATATTTATCTTCCAATTTTGCATACCCCCTACCCTCCCACACAACTTTTGCCATGCCCCATCAGTGTTGTGTCCCCCCTCCTCAGTTGTCCAAAGCTACTGTTTTAATTTTGAAGATTTCACATACTTCAGTTTTGATCATTGCTTCAATTTCCTATAATAACATGTAGGTAAAGATCTAGTAACAAGGAATATAGAAAATGTTTTCTCTGGTTCCTATTAAAAATATATATAACCTCCATTTTTGTTTACTTGTTTCCTAGAATTTCTAATTGGTTATTTTTAATAACTGAGGTTTTAAAAGAGTCATTGTTTTTTACTTCAACTGACTTTAAAATTAATACCAAGATTTCAGAGCATTTGTTAAGAGGGACTATAAGTATGGATCAATTAGAATAAAGCCCATCATAGAGCTTACCTTTTATATATCATGTTGACCAAATACAAGTTTTGAAATTATGAATTTTGGATAAATGCTTTAGCTTGGAAGACATTCAAGAAATGGTCTAGCATAAACTTAAATAGAAAAAGAGTGATAAAAATACAGATAAATCTGTAAGTTTTTAAAAACAGTTTCAATGTGGAGGAGTTGAGAAAAAATCTGGTTAACATACTGGTGGCTTGATGGTGGTACTAAATGAGGAAGACAAGGGCCATGAGAAGAAAGCAGATGAAGAGAATTAGCATAAATCTTGGTTGATTTCACAGGCTGGCCTCCAATATCGCTACAGGATCCAGATCCTCTTACAGAATGAGTTACATCTCAAGCACAAATACAATCAGAAATCTGAAAATAATTATAAACATGTACGAGGTCTGTCCCAAAAGTATCAAGCCAGTATCAATATAATTAAAATATTATATGGCTCGATACTTTTGAGACAGACCCTCATATGTCAGGAAACCAGATCAAGAAAAGTGGCAACTAAGAGCACAAGAATGGATTGCAGAGAGCTGCCAGGACATAGAGTTCTCTTTCCCACAGCCAGACACAGCAATGACCTTGTTCATTTAGTCCAGGGACAGCCCTGCTGCTTACAACCTATGCCTACACTTCACATTTTATTTCTTCTTCTAATTTAAAATGAACTGTTCATTGTAAAGTAGAGTCTAAGAACACTCATGTTTTTCATTCATTCAGCACACTTTATTGAGCACCTGTTACTTGCCCAGTAAGCAATGTCTAGAAGATGGTTCATCGGTGAACTATTGAGAAAAAAATTTTGCTAACATAGAATATTCCAATTTGAGAGGCAGTAAATAAATACAAAATATATTTCTTGATGTATGTGTAAGTATATACAATATACAGATATAATTCACGTATTTGTGTGTATATAAATATCTAAATGTCAACAAGGATAATATAGCACAATAGAGTAGATCAGAGTGTTGGAGTGGAAGATTTAAAAAAGAAATCAGCCCTAGCTGGAATGGCTCAGTGGATTGGCGGCAGGCAGCCTGTGAACCCAAAGTTTGCTGAGTTCAATTCCCCAGCCAGGGCACATAACCAGGTTGCAAGACAGGCCTCTAGCCAGGTCTGTAGCTGGAGGCAGGTGAAAGGCAACCATACATTGATGCATCTCTCCTTTCTTCCTCCCTCCCTTCTATCTGAAAATAATGAGTAGAATCTTTTAAATAAATAAATAAATAAATACTAAAAGAGAAATCAGGAAGGGTATCATTGATAAAGTTGTATTCAAGCAGAAATCCAAACGCAGAAAGGGAGCAAGTCCTGTGCACTCCCTGGGAAGAGCAGGGCTCTAGCCAGAATGAACAGAAGGTACAAAGGCACTGAAGCAAAAGTGCCTGGAGCTATGGAGGAAATCTAAGGAGACAGGATGACAAGAAGAAGATAACTGGAGGAGAGATATGTAGAAAATTACGTCAGAGATGTAGTAAAGGTTGGGTCTGTGTACAGTCTCAGAGGACTTCTCATTCACTCCTTAGTCACTGGGGAGATTCAGCAGAGCACAGACTTGCTCATAGGAGGCTTTTGAGGGGGTCTCTCTGGCTTCGGTGGTGAGGATTAAGAGAAGAGGAGCAAGGGCAGAAGCAAGGAGAGAAATTAAGAGGCCAATTAAAAGGCATTTTGCCTAGCTCCCACATGCCCTATCTGAAATCAGAATTTGTAGAGCCATCTTTACAAAAAAAAAAAAAAAAAAAAAAAATACACACTCAACTGCATACTGATGCTGCTGAATGGACAAGAACAGAGGTAGGAGAATCACAAAATCACATGGGTGCTGGAAGTGGTGTGGCATTTTAGGGAAAAAAGCATATTCAAGGGTGAACTGCTCATGCTGAAAAGTTCAAAGGTCACTCAAGTTTGTATTTCACATCTTTAGCCTTTCAAGTAGATCAAAGGTGCTTGTCTTTGTGACTGATTCATGGGGCTGCCAGATGACCACAGATGGCAGGGCAGCCTCTGTTTTTATGAGCCTGCCCTACCCGCTGTTCTCCTTAGGGGTCTGACTTCCTATTTACCCTGCCTGTCTTATCCACACTGCTCAGTGCAGCCTGGAGAGAAAAGAAACTTTGATTTTGGATTTTCAGGCAATGCTACAAATCTGGGGAGACAAAATCATAAGGTTAACCAGAGATGACACAGAATTTTCAAAGAGAAAATATTTCCAAGAAAAACCCTTGTGGGGCCTTAAGAAACCCTGAATTTGAAAGAAGCATCTTGGTTTGATGGCCAAGCATCCCTCTTAGTCTTGACCCATGAAATCTGTCTTCATTTCTAGATGATCGAACTAGACTCATTATCTGTGTGTTTAAAATTTGGAAGGATTTGGAAAAAAACATAATTAAAACACTAAAAATAGAGAAAAAGGTGAAGAAAGTTAGGAAAAAGGAATACTAGAATAATATCTATACATAGCATTTATTGCAAAGCACTGTTTACTTACCTTGTTATATAAAATTAAGCTAAGATTTTAGTACCCCAAGAAACATTATATCACTACAAGTAAGTATTGGAAGAGTTATCTTTGATATTCCTTTATTTCTTTCCAAAATTATACTACTCAGTTGTTCAAGATTTTTCATTAAGTGAAGTATGGTTTTCATGAATATTATAGTACTTTATAAGTTATCTAATTATAGACTTGAAAATCCAAAAAAATTAATGGATGATTGAGTCCCCCAAATCATAATTGTATAAAATCTTTGACTTATTCATTCACAACATTTTTAATAAAAATACTTTATGTCATTGCTTTTAATGACATCATTTTGTTGTATTTTGAGATCAAGACTCAGCTCTTTTTAAGCTTCTACCTAAAGGCAGCCCAGAATATTCAGTTCTGCAGCATAGAGTAGAAATGAGTAATTTTTTGAGCACTTTTTGCTTATTGTGACTCTTCTTGTACTTTGATTTAATTTCCAAAGCATTTCCCAAACTTGCTCAGTTTCATGATACTACTACAGATGAAAGTCCACTTCCTAGGTCATTTAGGATCCCAAAGATTATGAGATCTCAAACAAATTCAGTCTGTCTTCCACCATTCCCAGCTATGGCCATCCTACTTGAAATCTGACTTATGCCCAGTGACTTCCATGTGGACTCGCAACAGAAGCTGTGAGGAAGGAGTTCATGGAGTCTTCTGCAATATCAACCCCATCCAGCAAAACAGAATGAACTAAAGAGGGGTATTGAACACATGTGCCATATTGCAAGAATACCCTAATACTTTCTTGGCCTCTCATCATTACAGTCTCATGATAAATAGATACTGAGAAATAAAAGTCAAGGACATAAAGAATAAGCTTTAGAATATCCAGCAAAATAAATTTTAAAACATAGAGATCAAGGTAATTAGAAGTGATAAAGATAGAAGACAAAGTAAAGCTAAGTTTCTAAATTAAATATAGAATTATGCTATCACATAATAGAAAGATGAACACTGTGTCCAGAATAGTCAACACTGAATTAAGTCTTGATAAAGTTAACAGGCTTCAGGATAACAACAACTCTTCTGGAGATTAAATAAAATGTTGAAAGCTCCTAAAACAGAAAAGGGAAGAATTTCAAAATTCAGGTGATTTTAGACTTTTCCAAGGCAATATTCAAGAATAAAATATGATTTCCAAAAATGTCTACAAAGCTTTGCAAGAAAAAATATAGTGTGACCCAATTATCTTAAACTGAACTAAATACTTTCAAGTAAAAAGGCAAGAGACAAGTCAATATATTTTTTTTTTTTTAAGATTTTATTTCATTATTTTTAGAAAGAGGGGAAGGGAGAGAGGCGGAGAGGGAGAGAGACATCAGTGTATGGTTGCGTTTCACCTGCCTCCAGCCACAGACCTGACTGGAGACCTGGTTTGCAACCTGGTTATGTGCCCTGGCTGGGGAATCGAACCTGCGACCTTTGGGTTCACAGGCCGGCGCCTTAACCACTGTGCTACCAGCCAGGGCTTACAAGTCAATATTTAAGAAATATAGCCCTGGCTGGTGGTCAGTGGATTGGCACCACAGCCTGTGAACCCAAAGGTCACTGGTTCAATTACCCAGTCAGGGCATATAATCAGGTTGCAAGCCAAGTCTCCAGCTAGGTCTTTGGCTGGAGACAGATGAAAGGCAACTGAACATTGACGCTTCTCTCCCTTTCTTCCTCCTTCCCTGCCCTCCTCTCTGAAAATAATAAATAAAATATTTTTAAAAAAGAAATAGTATTTATGCATGTTTCATGAATAATATTCTTATTTGAAAAATCTAAACAATTAAAAGATAAATCAAAATGAAGAAATCAGAAATAATAAAGCCCTAGTAGAAAAGAATTAAGGCCAAATACCAGCTCTAACTACAAAAGAAAATAAAATGCTATAAATCTTAAAATTTAGGGAAAGGCAACAATTGAGAGGTGGGAAGTATGGTAAGGAGGCTGGAAGAATGTCAATTGCACTAATTTTCTTTTCATTAAGAAAAAAGGTTTTAGGCCCTGGCTGTTGGCACAGTAGTTAGGGGACCAGCCTGCGAACCCAGAGGTTGCTGGTTCAATTCCCAGCCAGGGCACATAACCAGGTTGCAAGCCAGCTCTCTAGCCAGCTCTGCAGCTGGAATAAGGTGAAAGGCAACCATACATTGATATTTCTCTCCCTCTCTGCCTTTCTCCCTTCCCCCTCTCTAAAAATAATGAATAAAATCTTAAAAAATAAAAGAAAAAAGGTTTTGTTGTAAAAATATGCATCAAAATCTATCCCCTAAAAACAGGATAATAATGACTTATTTTCTATGGCTCATGCCTATGCAATACCAAACCCAAAACAAAAATGACCATTTAGGATATAATAAATAAACCTCATTGCTTTACAAAAAGTTTGAGTATTATTAGTACTTTTATCATAGGGCCAATAAAGCTAAATGCCAATAACAAAAACTAGGCATGTACAAATATGTGCGCGTGCACACACACACGTACACACACACACACACATTAATCCAATAAAAGAAAACCAATAACCTTGCTATTTCACAGCTTTGTTAAATCACTATTGAGCCAAACAGAAAAACCTAAAACTTAAAATTGCAGAATACTTAGAAATTAGAAGCAGTGAAAATGTCAGAACTATGAGATAGAATTAAAGCAATGCTTAGAGGAAAATTTGTAACTATAGATACTAAAGAAAGAATCAAAGTAAATTATACTAAATTAAGAAATTACCAGTCAAACAAATACAACTTAGAAAAGGAAATGAAAATTGGAAAAGGATTAGGATATACAAATTGCCAGTTATAAAAATAGCCACAAAGATGTGAAGTATAACATTGGTAATATACTCAATAATATTGTAATAGCTATGTATGGTATCAGGTGTTAACTAGATTTTTTAGAGTGGTCATTTCATAAGGTTTATAAATGTCTAATCACTGCATTGTGCATCTAAAACTAATATAAAGTTGTATGTCAACTATAATTGAAAATTTTAAAAAGAATTTAATAAAGTATAACAGCAAATTAATGTATTAGAAGGCAGAGAAAAAGAAGAAAAATTCTACACCTGAAACATGATTACTTAACCATTTTAACATATGTACAGTGTTTTGCAAAAAAACAGCTCTAACAAGGAGTTAATATCCAAACTTTGTAAAAAAAAAAAAAAAAAAAAACTCATACAACTCAACAACAAACAAACAAATAATTCAATTAAAAAATGGGTAGAGGACTTGAACAGATACTTCTCCAAGAAGACATACAAGTGACCAACAGACATATGAAAAGATGCTTAATATCACTGGCTATTAGGGAAATGCAAATCAAAACCACAATGAGATACCACCTCACACCTGTTGGAATGGCTGTTATCAACCAGACAAGCAATAACTGTTAGGTTGAAAAGGAAGCCTCATCCACTGCTGGTGGGAATATAAACCTGTACAATCAGTATGAGAAAGAGTATGAAGCCCCCCACCCCAAATTTATAGTTACTGTATGGCCCAGCAACACTTCTGGGTATATAACCTGAAAAATCTGAAATCATTTCATTGTAAATATATATACATGCCTATGTTCATTGCAGTATGCATGGTGACAAAGACATGGAAACAACTGAAGTATCCTTTGACAGATGGTTAGATAAAGAAGAGGTGCTACACATACAGTGAAATGCTACTCAGCCATAAGAGGAGTGGAAATACTGCCATTTATGATAGCATAGATGGGCCTTGAGAATATCATGCTAAGTGAAAAAGCTAGTCAGAAAAAGTTAAGAATCATGATTAAATGCATATGTGGGTTATAAAACTGAAAGTAACAAATGAACAAACAAGGAAAACAAATAAAAATTCATAGACACAGATAATAGGTTACTAGAGGGAATGGATTGGGGGCAGTAAAGGATAAGGGGGACCAAATCATGGTGACAGAAGATGACTTGACTTTGGGCAGTAGACTCACGATGCAATAAACAGATCATATATCATAGAAAAGTACAGTTGAAACCTATGTAATCTTATTTACCAATGTCCCTCAAGAAATTTAATTTAAAAAGAAAGAAGAATGATGACAAACAAGACATCTTCTAAAGTTCAATTCAGACATCAAGTACATTTCATTGTCATTGAAGTCATGTCATCTTATTTAAAGAACAATGTCTAATGGTTTATTTTCAAAAACATAAAATCTAATTCAACCTGCTTGTGTTCCAAAGCCTCCCACCATGTTGCCTATGTTCTAAATACCCAAATTAATCACCTCTACCTCTCAAGTCAGTCCTTCAACCTTTTCTAGAAGGCATTTTCCATTTTTGGAAAATTAAAATTTATTTAAATATAGCATACATGCAGAAAATTCATCCTTTTCAGACTTGCATTTTGATGAGATTTTAATAAATATATGCAGTCATGTAATCATCACATAACCAAGCTATAGAACATTCCATCATTACAAGAAGTTCCTTTGTGTTCTATGAAGACTAAACCCTCTCTGAATTTCCAGCTCTTGGCAACCACTAATCTGCTTTCTGTTTCTACAGTTTTGCCTTCTCTAGAATGTCAGATAAATGGAATAGTATGTGGAATACTTTTGGTCTAGTTTCTTGTACTTGGCATATTGTTCTTTGAGATGTATCCATGTTGTTACAGATTTCAGTAGTTCATTCACTTTCATTACTAAATAGCAGTTAATGGGTATCTGGATGTTTCTGATTTCGGGTATTATAAACAAAGATGCTATTAACATTTGTTTATTTGTGTATATATTTCATGGGCATATGTCCTTATTTCTTTTGGGGGGACATGGATCTTGTTTTATTATATTTTATTGTTTATGCTATTAAGTTATCCCAAAACTTCTCCCTCTGTCTTCTCTACCCTGACCCCCCCTCCTTCTGACAATCCACATTGTCCATGTCCATGGGTCCCGAATATATGTTCTTTGGTTACTCTATAACCTATGCTGTACTTTATATCTCTATGACTATTCTATAACTACTAATATGTACTTTTTAATCCCTTACCTTTTTCACTCATCCCCCAACCCCTCTCCCAACTGATAACCATCAAAACATTCTCTGTATCTATGATCCTGCTTCTGTTTTGCTTGCTAAATTTTTTAGATTCAGTTCTTGATAGATATGTATTTATTGCCATTTTATACTTCACATTTTTTACTATCTTCTTAAAGAAGACCCTTTAATATTTCATATAATATTGGATGGTGATAATGAACTTCTTTAGCTTTTTATTGTCTGGGAAGCCCTTAGTCAATCCCTTTTAGCCTGAAATGTTTCTTTTGAGAACTCTGCTGACAGTCCCTTATAGGTAACTAACTTATCTCTTGATACTTCTAATATTCTCTCTTTGTACTTAACCTTTGGCATTTTAATTATGATGTGTCTTGGAGTAGGCCTCTTGGGGTCATCTTGTTCAGGACTGACACTCTGTGTTTCCTGGGCTTGTATGACTATTTCCTTCACCAATTTAGGAAAATTTTCTTTTATTATTTTTTCTTTTATTATTTTTTCCTTGTTTCTTTATATTCTAAATTGCTGATTTGATTCTCAGTTTCATCCACTCTACTGTTGAGTCCCTGTAAATTGTTCTATACTCAATTAGTGTATCCTTCATTTATGACAAGATATTTATTATTCTGTTGAAGTCCTTGCTAAATTCCTTAAGCATCCAATGTTTTGGCTTTCAGTCAAGATGGTGGCTTAGGTAAACACAGCTCATCTCCTCACACAACCACATCAAAATTACAACTATATTATAGAACAGCTATCATTCAGAACTATCAGAAATTGAGCTGAGTGAAAGTTCTACAAATATGGAATTAAAGAATAAATTACATTGAGACTGGTAGATGGGGCAGAGACATAAAATAGGCTGCCCGAACAACTACATGTGATGGGTAAAAATTGGGAGGGTTATCTTAGGACTGAGATGTCCTGATCCCCATACCAGTCTCCCCACCCCCAACCCAGGGTTCCAGTGCCAGGAAGATACATCTCAATAATTTCTGGCCATAAAAACCAGCAGTGACTGAGGCTATGGAAGACAGACACTGATCAAATCCAGGCAGTTCTTCTTAAAGGGCTCATGCACAGACTTATTTGGACTAACTCCCTCTGAGCTCCATTGCTGAGGCAACAGAATGAAGGGCATCAGTGACATACAAAGAAGAAATAATTTGCTCAGCATTAGGTGAGAGCTGGGGGCAGCTTTCTCATCAGAAGTGATGGCAGATGCCATTGTCCCTTTTCTGAGACCTACTCCCACATAGCCAGCAAGCAGACACCATGTTTGAGACTCTTATCAACCTGGTTTATACTACTTGGCCCATCCAGGTGATTCCCTGAAGCCCTGCCCCACCCAATTTTCAGGTCTACCCAAGCTGTTTCCAGTTGCTTTTCCATATAAATGGCTTTTCTTGGCCTGAGCCTCAGATTTTTCCTAAACTCTCTCACACAAGCAGCATATGGTTTCAGCAAGTCCTGTACCTCTTACTTAGTGACCTCAGGCCTTGCACTAGCAACAGCCAGCCTTGGTTTACAGCTTGGCCTCTCCTAGGCACCTCTAAGCCAACCTATGTAGCAACCATTTGCAGATCTATTTGTAGCCAATGCTGTGTGACTTGAGACAGAACACAGGCAGTGGCTGACCTTGGAGGTTCCAATAGTAATAAGTCTCAACTACAAGAGGAGGATGTATACAGCCCACAGAGAGGGTGTATATTGACTACCTAGCTTGGGTAATAGGGGAGGCTGCGCCACTGGATGCTATAAGACACTTACTACATTAGACCACTGTGCCAAGCCTGGGAGACATGGTAGCTCTACTTAATACATAAAAACAAATACAGGAAGGCTGCCAAAGTGAAGAGCCAAAGAAACATGCCCCAAATGAAAGAATAGAACAAAACTCCAGAAAAAGAACTGAACAAAATGTAGAAAAACAATCTATGAGATGCAGTGTTTTTCTATCTTTTGGGTAAATATTTAGGAGTGGAACTGCTGAATCTTATAGTAAATGTATGCTCACGTTTATACAAAATTGCTGAAGATTTCCTAAACTGTCTCTATTATTTTTGCATGCTTACCAGAAATACATGAGTTCTAAGAGCTAATTCCCATCAGCATATGAGCTTGGCTTTCCACCTTCCAACTAAGTAGGTGTGTAGTAGTGTTTCACTGTGGTTTTCAATTTGTATTCCCATTATGACTAAAGATGTTAAGCATGTTTTTATATACTTAGTTGCCATCAATATCTCTTCTATGGTGAAATCTGTTCAAATATCTTACCTATGTTATTTATTGACATTTTATTATTGAGTTGTAAAAGTTCTTTACATATTCTGATAGAAACCTATTATCAGGTTTGTGTTAGCAAATATTTTCTCATAGTTTTCAACTGCTTTTTTCTTTTTCCTTAAAGGCAAAAGCTATAAATTTGCTGAATTCCAGTTTCTCATTTTTTACCTTTCATCTTTATGATTGATGCAATGCATTTAAGCAGTCTATGCCTTGAAGTTTGTTTTGGTTTCTATAATTAGTTCTACAATCCATTCTGAGTTCAATTTTGTATATCAGTAAAATATAAAATAAAGCTTATTTTTTACATTTGGATATTCTAATTTTACAACAGAACTTAATAAAAAGCTATCCTTTCTATATTTAATTACAGGGCAACTTTATAAAAATTAATTTACCATATATTTTTAGCTTTTCTTCTTCATAGTTTATTTCATTGACCAAATATTTACATTATACAAATGCCACATTGTCTTGATCACTATAGGTTTTCATAAAGACTTAAAATCAGGTAACATGAGTCATCCAAAATTGTTCTTTTGCTTCTTCATATCATACAAATTTAGAAAATGTTTGTCAATTTCTAGTAAAAAGACTAATTGATTGGAATTATATTGACTCTGTAAATTAGAAGAGAATTGTCAACTTAATAATATTGAGTCTTCCAATTTAGTCACCATGTGTATTATGCAATTATTTAGGTCTTCTTTAAGCTCCCTCATTAATATTTTATAGTTTTACACACTACTTTAATATATTTTTCATGTGTATTTTTATTACATTGTTTATGCATATCAATTTAATATTATTTTAAATGTAAATTTAATATTAATTTCCAACTGTTCATTTTTATAATATAGAATGCACTTGAATTTTGTATATTGACCTGTATCCTGGAATGCCTCTAAATATTCTTTTTAATTTGAATAGTTATATGTGGATTTGGGAGATTTTAAGACAATT
This sequence comes from Noctilio leporinus, assembly GCA_004026585.1. Classification (NCBI taxonomy): domain Eukaryota; kingdom Metazoa; phylum Chordata; class Mammalia; order Chiroptera; family Noctilionidae; genus Noctilio; species Noctilio leporinus. The sequence goes on along the minus strand of PVIW01003430.1, from coordinate 71,074 downwards.
GTATCATCTGTGAATAAATACAGTTTTACTTATGTTTTCAATATTGGTGCCACTTGCCTCTTTTTCTTACCTGATTTCACTGCTTACGAATTCCAGTGCAATGTTAAACAGAGGTGTTTTGAGTAGACATCCTTGACTTATTCTCAGTTTTACAGTGATAATGAGTCTTTCGCCATTAAGTATGATGGTAGCTGTTAGTTTTTCTCAGAGGCCCTTTATCGGTTAAGAAATTTTTTTTATTCCTTATTTTCAGGAAAGGATATGAGGCTCTGTTAAATGCTTTTGTTGCATACATTCAGGTTTTCCAGAGGAACAGAACCAATTGGACAGATGTATGTACAGAGATCTATCATCTATCTATCTATTATCTATCTGTCAGAAGTTATTTATTTTTAAAATATAAATGAGCCCTGGCTGGTAGCACAGTGGATAAGGCGCCAGCCTGCAAATCCAAAGGTTGCAGGTTGGATTCCCCAGCCAGGGCACATAACCAGGTTGCAAACCAGGTCTCCAGTCCAGGTCTGTGGCTGGAGGCAGGTGAAAGGCAACCGTACATTGATGTCTTTCTCTCTCTCTGTCTCTCTCCCTTCTCCTCTTTCTAAAATAATGAAATAAAATCTTAAAAATAAAAAAAAAAAAGAACTTAAAAAAATATATATATATATAAATGATTGTGGAGGCTAGCAAGTTCAAAATTTGCTATGTAGATTAGCAGGTTGGAGACCCAGGTGGGAGTTGATATTGTAGCTACTATCTCTGAGGGCAATCTTCCAACAGAATTATTTCTTACCTATAGAGGAAGTATAATGTCAATCTTTTTTCTTTTAATGACTTTAGCTGATTAGATGAGGCCCACTTACCTTATGGAATGCAATTCAATTTACTCAGTTACTGATTTGGGTAGGCAAAAGGGGTATAGTTGATCAATTGTACGGTGATGTATGATAACTAGATTTTTTGGGGGGACCACTTTGTAGTGTATACAGATGTTGAATTATAATTTTGCATACTTGAAACTTGCCCAATTAAAAAAAGGAGAGAAAAGCAGCATCCACAACTTGAGTGGCTTATTTTATTTGAAATAGAAGTCTATTGATTTAAATGTTAATTCCATCTAAAAATAACTTCACAGAAATAGTGTTTGACATATCTGGGTACCATGGCCTAGCTGACACATAAAATTAAACATCACACTGCATCTACAGGGATGGTCGTATGTGTACTATTTTGTATTCTCGTTCCTATATGATGAATTACATTGACTGTTTTTTCAAAGATTGAATCATCATGACATTCTTGATTTAAATAATATATGTTCATGATATAGTAACCTTCTTTTACATGGTTGGATTTTATTTGCTAATACTTTTGAAGAATTCGTATCTGTGTTCATATGAGTTTCTTATTGCTGCTGTAACAAATTACCATAAAGTTCATGGCTTCAATCAGTATAAAATTATAATCAGAAGGTCAAAATTCCGATATAGACTCTGCAGCCTAAACTCAGTGTCAGCGAGGCTGCATTCCTTTCAGAGGCCTGTGAGGAGTGGCTGTTTTCTGCCTTTTCTACTCTCTGCTCTTGCATGTTTTTCCATCTTTTTAACTGGATACTTTTACCAAATTGATTATACTTATTATTTTGTTACTTCCAGATTATTCTAACATGTGGCTCATCTCCAGTTCTCATTCTGTTGACTGCTTTATCACATGAAAGCAGGTTATTTTTTCTTGCTACTTTTTTCATCTTACAGTTTTTTAAATTGAAATAATGGAATTATATGTAGAAAAAAAAGAAAGACTGGCATAAATACTTGTTAAATTTGGAAATGGGCATGACTCTTTCTGCCAAGGTGGTAATGTGAAGGTGTTGAGTCAGTCTAATTAGCAATTGAGCTATGTGAGCAAGGTTTGGAGTTTTGCATTACTACCATTATTTTCAGTACACCGTAAACTTTAAATTCATGCAGTGGTTGCCTCACATTATAGTATTTAGTGTGAGGTATGGTGTGCTGCAGAGTTCTTCCCTATGTTCCTATTCCACCTTCATTTTTAGAAGTTTTTTTGCACAATTGTACAACAGAAGAGCCTCTTCCCACACTCTGCTCCAAGAGTCAGTAAATTTTTTCTATAAGATAATAATTTGGCTTTCTCAACTGCATATGATCTGTCTCATATTCTTCTTTGTTTTTGTTTTATAATCATTTAAAACTATAGAAGCCATCTTAGCTCACATGCTTTGCAGAAACAGTCTGCCAGGAGGAATAGGCCCAGAGGCCATAGTTGGCTAACCCTTTCTCTCACTGCACTGCATAGATAGATTTGCTAATCACTTGTTAGTCAATGCTAGACTCAACATAAACAGCTGGCAGGCTCTTGATTTTCCTGTCTTGGTTTTAATAATAGGCAGATTCTTGAGTCTAGCTGTTGGGGGTTGGACATTCTCTCTGTCTCTGCCTTTTGATCCCCAAGGCAACAAAGTTCTACATTGTGTCTCTAGAGGTTCTCTGCAAGAGAGAGTTGTAGTTCTGTCGTTTAGCAATAGAAGAACTCCGCTTTGTGCTGTTGCAGTACTATGGGCCCAAAAGGTTTTCTTGCCTCTCCTCCAGAAGCAAAAGTCTTTTACTGAGAATAGATCTTTGATTTCTGGGGCAAGAATTAGGGTTTTCTACCTCTCCTTAAGAGATATTTTGTATTTATCCTTCCTTCCATAATGGCCCTAGGGACAATAGAGTTTGCTACCCTTTTCCCAGATATTTACCTCTTGCACCTTTTATGATCACCCTGGTAATAACCACTAGCCCAATGATAGTCATCCACATCCTGTATGCATGAGCTCTGCCTCTAGTATTTTTCAAGATCACTCAGTGGTGTCTCTTTCAGTAGAATTTTTTAGTGAATGTGTGTTTGAATCTCTCTAGCAATCTTAAATGATACACTAGCCTACACTTGGCATTTAAAAACTTATTAATATTATAGTTGATTGTTTTCCTCATTCCTCTCTCTATAATAGCCACTTCTTCCTCCTCTGTTCTTCCAAAGGTAAAATAGTTCATGTTTTCCATCTTTTTCAGAAGAATTTGTGCATCTTGGAATTCAGTTTTCTTCACTGTGTCATGACCTCAGGTCTCTACTGGGTTAAAAACAAAACTACAATTTCTTAGATTATCTGGTTCTTTCTCATTTTTAGGATAGGAGTGACTTACTCCTATGGCTTTCTACATCCTAAGCAGAAGCACCTGTATGAGGGAAGCAATATGACTCAATAAATATTTAGTGATGGATTCCTAATTTAAAAGCTCACAAAATAAAGCTATGTTTCTTTATAATACTCTACCTCATATTTTCAAAAATATCTACATATTTCAAAAAAAGTATGTAAAGATCTTATACACAGAGAGTGAATAGCTATCACTGCACATATCCAGAAAGAAAATTAATTAAGTAATTAACTATAATGGAGTACTTAAAAATGTCAATTCTCTTTGTTTTTCTGACTAAGCAGTTTCAAAACTGTCAAGTCATCCAAAAGATGACTTGGTAAATTTGTGTTTTGGAGATACAAATATCTTATTCTTTTTATGCATGCCAATTAGAACAAAAACATTACTGAATAATCCAGGATTTTACTTAATAGTTCTTGTTTATTGGTATGATTCATTCCCTTATAGACATTTATTTCTTATTATATGCACTGCTAATACTCTGAAGCACCAAATCTAGCCCATGACTTATTTTTGTACAATTCACAAGCTAAGACTGTTTTCCACATTTTCAAATGGTTGTAAAAAATGAAATTTTGGGACAGAGATCAATCACATGTGGTCCCCCAATCCTATAATGTTGACTATCAGAAACTTTACAGAAAATGACTGCTGTCCTCTTCATCTAGAGGGTACAGAATTTGGTAATATATTGTCCCTGTCCTCAAGGCCCTTTCTCTCTACCAAAAAAAATTAAAAAATAAAAATAAAAATCAGCCATACCCACAAATATCTAAATGAATTAGAGAGTAATGAAAAATATCATATATAATCCCACAAAGAAAGAAAGAAGGTAATAAGTATTTCCAGGCAAAGACATCCAGAAGGCATTGGGAAGAGTTGGCATTTTAATAGGACAATAAAATATGGGTAGAATAAATATAGACAGGAAACTAAATAAATAAAAAGAAGCTATGGATAACCAGAGTTAAGAAATTAAAAAATTGACTTTACAACTTATGGGCTGGAAAGTCATGTGACCCATTTCTTCCCATCCTCCATCATTAGCCCTGTCCCAATAAGATTTATTTTCAAATGAGATTTATTTTAATGGTATTAGACTTTGACTTGATAGGAGGGAAAAGAACCTTTTAGAAATGTGTGTTTGTTCTAAAAAAAAAAAAAAAACCTATAAAATAGCTTAATTCAACATTGAGGTCTTTTCCATAAATAGCACTGATGACATGAAATTGAATGATCCTTCTCGAATTGGGATCTGAGCATCATCCCTTGGTCACATTCTCAGGTCCACATCCCAAAGAAAAAGCATGGTTTATGCATCTAAACATTAATTTTAATGCAGAATTGGGGCAAAGGCATTTTGGGTTTTGTTGTTTGTTGTGTTGTTAATGTCTTTGAGAAGCTTGTTGCATCTGCACACAAGAATGAGCAGAATGTTTATTTTGTGTCAGCTAATCTTTTACTTTTTAATGAAAACCCAAAGAACAGACTATTTTAATATGCTTGGACTGAGTAGGAAATCTAGCATTTTGTGATAATTAGAAACCCAGGATGCCACTGACATCATGAACTGGGAATGCTACTGTGACAAGATCAGACTTGGCTAATATCACTATCCCTCAAGGCTAATTCTTGCCTGTCTAAGTTGCAGCATGGAAATTTGAAAAGAATTCTCATTGGCAGCCCTTTAGGCTTTCTTTTCATTTTATAGACAACATGATAACCTTCAAACCACTGTTTTGCTTTCTGATTTTGAATATGCATGCACACACAATTATTGGCCCTTCTTGCCACAACTACATTCAAAAATCAGTTTTATGTAATGACAATGATTTAATGAGTTTAAAAGCTACTCTCTTGAACTTCCCTTTTCTTTTCATCTCTCTTTGCTTAGTTGTTAAAAACCTCATCCTCTATTTTCAAGAGGCTTCTAAACTACTTAGTGCTAAAAATGAAAGCAATGGAGACATATCTACAAGGGCAGATTGAACAGGACCCATCTGTTTCAGAGCAGGTAAACTGCCCTTTGCTGGGTGACCTAGGCTTAATTCATATGTTAGCAGCTATGAATGGGGAGTTCTCAATCCACAGGGTTCAAACCAATGACTTCCTCCAAGGACTCAAAGGACCAGGAATGATCTACGGTATTGACCAACCATGTCAATGGCTTTTTAGACTGAATGTCATGTTTCTTAATGCTGAACCTGCATGTGTCTACACGACCCCCCAGGAGTGAAATTTATCTTAATTTTGTCTTTTCTTCCTTTCCTTCAGCACAATCACCCTCGCTCATCTGATTTTAAGGAAGAGAAAATTTTTGGACCTTTCTCTTTTCCTAATTCCATTGGCATGGATTAAACACTTCCTTCCTTTAGGTCTCCCTTTTTGACTCTCAAAACCCTGTTCTGGATGTCAAAAGGATGAACACTAATAGGTCCTTTAAATGCCATTATAAAAATAAAAACAAAACAAAAGAACTTGCTTCTCCTGGAGGCAATACAGAATGCCCTCACTAGGAAAGTCACAAACAAACCCAAAAGATAAAGAAAACCACAAAGTTAAATAATTCAGTCTATGAATCTATGATATAGATAAGTTTACATAATCACAATTAAATTCAGCTATGATTTCTGCCACAGTAAGTGCCGCAATATAAAATAGTCAAAATTTTCATTTTTATTATTAATAATGTGTCATTCTTATTTTATCTTTTAAAGGTAATAATTTTAATCATATTTCAGATGAGTGTATGGATTATTGTTTTAAACAGAAAAATCTAAACCTTGGCTGGTGGCTCAGTGGATAGGCACCAGCCTGCAAACCCAAAGGTTACTGGTTCAATTCCCAGCCAGGGCACATAACCAGGTTGCAAGCCAGGTCTCTAAGCCAGGTCCTTAGCTAGAGACAGGTGAAAGACAACTATACGTTGATATTTCTCTCCCTTTCTTCCTTTTTCCCTGTCCCTCTCTCTGAAAAATAATGAAGAAAATCTTTAAAGAAAAAAAAAGATATTATTAAAAAAAAATTTTTTTAAACTCCAGAAAGATCTAATCAGAAGCTTTGAAACATGTGAATTTATACAAGATTGCAAAAAGAATTAGAAAAATCTTAAGGAATTGCAACTTGTTTCAGATATGACATTTTTCAGACATTCACAAGTGTGACATTTAATAAAACCATAACACTACCCTATAAGTGGCAAGCATCAGCAAAATAAAATATATTTTGATGTTTATTTAAAATAATGAGTTTTTACTATAGAGAAATAAAAACCCTAAAATCTTGGAAACTTTTTTTGCTAGAAAAATTTGAGACAAAATTATCTATCAATTGTATAGTATCATTTAAAACCTAGTTAGCACAATTTAAAGGATAATCACTAAAAATTTTTCCAAATTAAAAAAATACATACAGAAGACTTCTCTAGGAGCAATTCAATAAAAATACAAATAGGCAAATAAAATATCTTTCAAAGTTAACTTCACAGTTATTTTCAAAACTATTTTAAAAGATAGCTCATGTAATTGGAGAATATTTGATACAGCCTGAGCTGTAGGCATGGCTGAAACTATTTTGGATCCAGAAGAGGTAGCCAGGCTGAAAAAAATGTTCTATCAAACTGGAGGAGTGGCCACCTGCATCATGGACATCACTCATTGTGAATGACACAGCAGCACTGCATCATTTCCCAAGGACACTGACCTCAAACAATACATCCTCCAAAATCTTCTTTGTGTTCAATAAGATGATATAAATGGCACTTCTTACTTAAAAATAAAATAAAAGACCAGTGATCTTATTATCTTTTTTGAAAAATAGTAGGAAGTGACTTTGAAGACATTACACAGATGAGCTCTGGCTTAATTTGGAAAATCACAACCCAGATTTGCACTAAGTGGGCCATACTGCTCTAACTTGGGCTTCAGTGGTGATTTTACTTACAGAGAAGAAGAATGAAGACATTCAGCAAAGGGACAAGCTTTGGATAAGATGAATTAATTCTTTTTTTGTCCTCAGTGATAAACGATGTTCAGCAAAAGTGACTTATCAGGAAGATACGTTTTCAAGGCTAAATAATCTCAACCAAGAATTGCAAGGAGCCATTCTCAAAGTTGTTATTGAAGATGACAAGATCACTGCAATTAACGTGAAAGTTGAGAGCTGAAATAGGAGGATTGCTGGGGGGATGATGAGGTATTCGAGCATTGTTGTTCAATTAAAAGTAATGATGTTTACGCTGTCTTTGTTAAAGATAAAAATAACATCAACATCAGCATTCATCTTTCTTGACTGAAAAGAGTCTTTTGATGAGTATATATGCCAGAGATAGTAGAAAAGAATGCCCAGTGGAGCAGAGAATTTTTAGCCCCATTATATTACTCAAATATACAAGCAAGTCATTACATTTTGAAAAACAATGCTGTATACTTATACTATCGTATGGCAACATGGGTGTTTTCCAGTGATTACAATATAACTTATAAGTCAGTAAATGAATAGGATTTTGATTTGGGTTCACAAATATACCCATATATATTTTTTTCATTTGAACACCAAGAGGAAGTTTGAGGTCATGGAATCTTCTTCATTTCAGTCCATTTAATTTTTAAAATTCATAAGCTCAGTATAACAGTATTTTATCCAAAAGCCAAAAATATATACAAAACAATTTCTTTAAGTATAAGCAATAACATTTAAACATAAATAATTTAAACAAGGCAAATGTAAGTGTATTTCTGAGTAGAATGCAAAATTCGAGAGAATCATTAAGATAAAGTATGAGAGCTATTATCTTCAGTGAATCACCCAGTACACCCAGAGTGTATTTCTTTCTTACATTAGGGTTACTTCACAGAAAATTTGGAGAATTTTGTCATTATCTGCAAAATGTGTGTTTTCCATGTATTTCCACTAAGCCAGCTACAGGATTGAGGGATGCTCTAACTCAGTTTCCTCTGTGGAAGTGGTTTTGAAGTGATATATTGATGTTTAGAAAAATCAATATTAGCTTTAAATGTATGTTGGAAGTCAAAGTTAATGAATAAAAGAACAGCATTGTGGATATAGCCCAGTTTTTCTTAAAGCATAAATGTTGGAGATTGTTTGGGGGAGAAAAATCATACTTCAGTTATTACTAAATGCATGAGTTTGATCAAGTTACTTAACCTGTCTGTGAGTCTGTTTCCTCATATCTCAGATGAAAATGTAGTTACTCCATCAGGTTGAATTCTTCAGACTGTCAATGCTGATAGAAGTAATAAGTTCATCCTAGAACTGCAAGTTCTCCAAAATGAGTTAAGCTTGAGAAATTTGAGGTTAACAGGCAAGGTTGAGATTAGTAAAATAGAAATTGGTTTCAAGGGTGCCATCTTCATGAGACAGAATAGGGAAGTAAAAGCCTATAATAAACATTAAATTTAGTAATCATTAAGGACAGGTACTCCCAGAGATGACAATCTATAGAAAATTCAAAATCAGCAGAAGCTGGTCACCTGTGGCTGGTTTCTTACAACTTGCCTGCCATATGATATCTGGGCAGTCCATATAGGGCCTTGTTTTTGGAAAAATTAAGAACCCCTGCCCCCCAAAAAAGAAAAACAAATGATCTGGGTAATATAAGACATGTCCTAGGACCAATGAAAAGTATCAGTGTTGTTAATTATAGATAAAGGGAAACAGCATGTCGATAATTATATTAAGGGTTTGTCAACTAGTTTATCTTAGTGTTTATGGAAGATGAAAAAGTGAAATATATTTAAATTCATTAAGAAATTGGTTTTGTCAATACAAAATATTGTAATCAGCTTTGGAATGATCTATAAAGATACATTGCTAGACCTTTGTCTCTGATGTCAGAACAATGGTCAGGCATCCTCCTGAGATGCTGTATTATGTTAGGGCTGCCACAGACTGGATGGCTTCATCAATAGAAATTTATTTCCTCACAGTGCTGGGGTCAGGACGTCCATAACTTCCTAAAGTAGCAAAGGGCTGTTATTTTCTGAGGCTTCTCTTCTTGCTTGCAGATGTCTGTCTTTTTGCTGTGTTCTTACCTGGCCATTGTTCTGTGTGTGGCTCCTTGGAGTCTGTCTGTCTGTGTGTCCAAATTGCTTTCGATAAAGACACCAGTCAAACTGAATTAGGGCCCATTTTAAGCACCTCATTTTATGTTAGTCACCACTTTATAGAACAAAATACCATCACATTCTGAGGTACTGGGCATTAGGGCTTCAAATATGAATTTGGGGAGACACAACTCAGCACATTACAGATGACTTAACCAGTGATGACCACCATTAGTCACCAAAAGCAAATTATTATTATAATATAATATAATTATTATAATACAAATTTTGTGTTATCCCTGCCCTACCCCTAGCACACAGTCACATTTCCCATGTTTTCAAGTTTTTAAGTTACCAAACCATGTACTTTAAAAGCTAACTTCTTATTTACCAGACATTAAATTAAGACAGTTATAGCTATGTATTAGTTTTTTAAGATGATAACAAGTGTTTTTAGAGTAAATATGTGCATATTTGCACCCACATAAACAAGTATGACAACTTGTTATATTTTGGTTTGGTTTGGTTAGGTTTAGTTTCAAAAATACTGAGAATTTCTCCCTGGCCAGGAGGCTTAATCAATTGGAACTTCATTCTGTACACTACAAAGGCTGTGGGTTCGACTTCTGGTCAGGGCACATACATACAAAGCTAGGTTTGGGGTTTGATCCATGGTTGGGGCATGAGGCATGTATGGGAGGCAACTGTCTGTCTGTCTGTCTCTCTCTCTCTCTCTCTCTCTCTCTCTCTCTCTCCCCCCTTCTTTCTGTATCCCTTCCTTTCTGCTCTCTCTGAAATCAGTGAACATATCATCAGGTGAGAATTAAAAAAAATAGAGAGAGAATCTCTGTGGGTTTCCAATTCTGCTTTGGAGAAACTAGGTTAAAAGCCATAGTTTTAACTGTTAATCTTTCAAATGGCCTTTGGAAAATAGCTGGCCCACTCAGCAAAAGGCTCACAGACCATGTGGTGGACAGCCACCTATTTCTCCTTTTTAAAAAAGCATTCCATTTTTTAATGAAGAATCCACCCCCTCCCCCGACCCAGTACACAGAGTTCAGTAGAATTATGAATCAAGGTGCTTTGATTTCCTTACTGAAGAGGCGGGCACTTCAATTAAGCTGAATAAATGTACCTTCTTTCTCTGGAATTTACATTTTAACCAAAGTAAGAAAACACTGAGCACATGGGCACTTGCTCATTCAGAGCTGTTGCCCTGTGCACAGAGTCCAGCCAGTTTCGGAGCTTGCCCTTCTCCAGTTTGGTTTGTCCTCCTTTCCTTCAGATCTGGGATTGCTCCCGTGAACTAACCTCAATGCTCCTTTTCATGTAAGTTACCCAGGCTTAGTTTCTGTCACCTGTAAAACACATTCTAATAATACCAACTGTATTAGTACAACTTCCAGACAATTATCATCTCCATATCATTCCCCTACTTCCTCTGTCACTAAACCTCACCTCCCTTCTGCCCAGTGAAAATGGAAATACATTTGCAAGGATGGTGAGCCTTCCAGAGAGAGTCTTCCAGAGCCATCCAGAGCGGATGAATAAATGAGACATAACAGTGCACAGTTACCCCTTCCTTCAGCCGAGAATCAGCTAAATGTTTAGACCTGCAGTCGTCAGATGTAGTTACATACTCAACAAGTCAGGAGGAAAACCAGGTTTGTTCATATTTGCATGCGTATACACCTTTAGTTCATTTGGAGCCAGGTGGCACTTCAATAATTCGCAAGGTATTATCCAGGACCAGGACCAGTGTCACTGGAATCTTGTTCAAAAAGCACATTCTGGACCTACTCTTTCCAGGTGATTCTTAAGCTCGTTGAAGTTTAAGAAATTTTGGGTTAGGTCAGTTCTCAAACTGGAATGGGTCCCTCACCTCAAGGGACAGTCCCTGACTTTTCTCTTGATAAGAACATGTATGAAACCCTTAAAGGCATCCCTCTCAGGGTCTTGTCCTACTTGGGCCAATGCCCTCTGCCTTCCTGTATCCCCAGCCCCTTTTCATCTGCTGCCTCAAGAAAAAGAGAAATGGTCATTAAAGAAAGGCAGGAGGTCTGAAAATAGAGCAGTACGGTCATTTATGTAAAGCCTGCAACCCCATTTCCGACTATTTGATTGTTTTATTTGCCCCAGAGGCACTACTTCTCACATGTTTGGCTTCTCTCTCTAAAAGAAACACCCCTCTCCCCAACTAATCATTTTCTTGTGCTTCGATGCACTACTCTCCTAAGTATTCTTTTTAAATTGAGTAAAAATTAAACCTCATAATAACATTCTTTTAATGAGACGCATTGTCTGATGGAAAGGACTGCCCTACTAAATTAAAAGCAGGGAGATATATAAAACACATAATCCAGCACATGAAACCTAAAACCTAATTTATTCATTCATGTCACTTGACAATGTGATGAAACCTAACAGGAACAAGATAAAATGAAGAGGCACTTCTGTTTCCTCCAGCCTTTTCCCTCTATTCTACTGAGAAAAGGTCAGTGTGAGAAAAACGTGACCTTCACACCTACATCCCAGTAAAACAAAATCAGGGAAAGCAAATATTTTCCATGTCCTACTAGTCTGAACATCTAATTGTAAAATTTTTTAAATACCCTCTTTATTAAATGAAAACTTTTTTAAAATTTCCAATGTCTTTAAGAAAATTATTTTTAGTAAGGCTGGGATGAATTCCAAGTAATTTCAAAATCACTATTAGAACAGTACTTTAGTTATAGGTTAAAAACCAAGTACATAATCTACAGTGTTTTATGAGGTTATTAATTTGAATTATGGAATTCTAATTGCCTAGGATCTTGTCCATAAACCACTGCTTTCCTCCGGCAGGATGGAAAAGAACAGAGTATTCCCACCAGGAAGCATAGAAGTTTGTCAGAACCTACAAATATTTCTCAACTTCATGGTTTATTTCAGGGCTTTGGCTATTTTGTAAAACATCAGATCAAAAGGTAACCATGACCTCAGGGATGTGCATGTGCGTGTGTGCATGTGAATGCACATGTGTGTTTATCTTTATCTTAACATGTCTTATACATATTGAAATGCTGACATTGCAAGAGGCCAGAACAATGTGAATTCCTCCAATAACTAAGGTGTGCTTGTTTTATAATGATAACTAACTGGAGATTATTTAATGAAAGTGTGCATGTTAACTTGTGTGCATTTGACAGCATACATGTACATGAGTGCCTACTTTGTATGTGCATAATTAATGCTCTTGTGGTTTCTAATTTTTATTCTAACCAACCAAAGATGCAAATAGGCTGAAATTTATTTATTGATATACAATACACTGAAATCATAAATCCTGTGTTGAGATAGAAGACTTTCTATGAAAGACGGCCAACTCAATAATTTATTTTCTTCATCATTTTTTAAAAAACAATGTCTGTTTTCTTAAGATTCATGTTCCAGATAAAAAGCTCTTCATTTCATTCATCTCATGATTCAGTTGACCTATGTGCAGTTTAGACTGTGTACTAAGAATAAAAAGACGAATTTTTGAACTTGTTTCTGCAAAAATATATGAGGTCCAACTACAAACCACACAAAATAAATATAAACTAGTAGAGTAACATTATAAAAGTAGCTATGATAGCCTCTAAAGGCTATGCAGGCAGAGGAAAATTCTCCATAGCTAAGAAAAAGAAGAAAATAAGAAAACAACTTGAAATGAAAGCGTTTGATAAACCTCTTATGCAAACACCCTTACTTTTGCAGTTTACCCCAGAATCTACTTCTTGCTAGAATCGTAAAGGGCCTTGCAAATAGTAATTAACAAATCGATATTATACTCCCTGGGTGGTGAAAAAGAAGAGATCTTGATGTTTTATGGAATTTGAAGGTTGGGCACTTAGGCCAATATGATCAGTCAGATCAACAATGTATTGAAAAGGAAGGTTTCGAGGCTTCCAACCAAGATGGAGGCATAGGTAGATACCCTGCATCTCCCTCCACAACTAAGAAGGAATACAACTAGACCAAAACTAGAGACAGCCAGAAATTCTAGAAAATTGAGCTGTATGGAAATCCAACAATCAAGATATAAAAAGAAATACTCATCCAGACAGGTAGGAGGGGCAGAGCCAGGATAGAGAGGACACGATTTGATGGTGCGGTTTGGCAGTGAGGCAGCTGCAGCAGGACTGTGGCTGCAGCTGGCTGGCAGAAAGTGCAGTCATACATTTTAAAAAAATGAGGACACCTGAGGAGCACCCCCAGTACCAGACCACACTGTGGAGCTCACGTTTCCAGCACTAGGGAGAAAATAAAGCCACATTACTTCTGACTGTGAAAACCAATAGGGGTCAGGGCAGAGGAAGAAACTGCCAGTCTCTCAGCAGAGGCCATTTGTTTAGAGGCCCACACAGTCCTAGAACATCCGCAGACCCACCCACTCTGGGACCATGGACAGGGAAACAGTTAGAAAGGTGCCAGGCCTGTATTGGAAGCAGGAGAGGCGCTTGGAAAAGGGGCAAATGCTGAGCAAGTAGTATCATTCCTTCTCAGGCCCCTGCCTTGTATACAGCTCTGCAGTGTGATGAAACAGGTTGCCCAGGACTGATGAATATCTAAGGCTCTGCTCTTTACAACATAACAAGTTTGACAGCTCTGTCTAAGACGCAGAGGCAAACACAGAAAGCTGTCAAGCCAAGGAAACAGAGAAGTATGTCCCAAAAGGGGGAACAGATCAAGGTTCTAGTGGGAAAACTAAGGGATAAGGAGATAGCCAACCTAACAGCACAGAGTTCAAAAAACATGATAAAGATGCTCACAGATTTGGCATATAAGCTTGAGTATGGCAAATGCAAAAAAGAAGAAGTGAAGACTACACTAAATGAAATGAAGAAAAATTCACACAAAACCAATGGTGACGGAAATAGACATGCAAGTGGAGAAAGCACAGAGTCCAAAACAAATTAGAAGCAAAGAGGACCACACCAAGACACATCATAATTAAAATGGCAAAGATTAAAGATAAAATGAACCTTAAAAGCAGCAAGAGACAAGAAGAGTGCTACGAAGGGGTTCCTTTAAGACTATCAGATTATCTCTAAAAAAAACAAAACAAAACAAAACAAAAAAAACAAACAAACAAAAAACACTTTGCAGGCAAGAAGGGACCTGAAAGAAGTGTTCAAAGTGATGAAAAGCAAGGACATACAACCAAGATTACTCTACCCAGTAAAGCTATCATTTAGAATGGAAGGACAGTTAAAGAGATTCCCAGATAAGGTAAAGCTCAAAAAATTCATCATCATCAAGCCATTAGTATATGAAATGTTAAAGGGACTTACTTAAGAAAAATAGAGGATTTTAATGTTAAAAGAACATTAAAATGACAACAAGCTCACAACTACCAACAATAGAACCTAAAAAACTAAAAACAAAAACAAACTAATCAAACAACCAGAATAGGATCAGAATCATAGGTATGGGGATCACTTTGAGGGTTATCAGCTGGGAATGGGAAGGGGGTAAAATGGGGAAACCGTGCAGGAATTAGAAAACATAATTGGTGGGCATAAGATAGACAGGAGAAGTTAAGAATAATATAGGATAGGGTGAAATTAGGGAATTCATATGCACCACCCATGGACATGAACTAAGGCGGGTGGGATTGCAGGAGGGAAGGAGGGATCCTGCATGGAGGGGAGCAAACAAAAAAGAAATTGGGACAACTGCAACAGTATAATCGGTAAAATATATTTAAAAAGAAAAGAAAAGATCTATATTGTATCTCTATTCAGGGCTCTGTGCAAGTCAGGGGCTCTGATGGGCTACCCATATCTTCCAGACATGAGACCAATCATTCAGCAGCCACAGTGTTTCTTAATTGGCTTTATTTGGTTTTGGTGTTGAAGTAGTTTTCCTCCAATGAGTAGGTGGCTCAGTGCGAATCCCAAAAGAAAACAGCTTCTAAAAGAGCTTTTAGTACTTAGAGGTTTTGGAAAAATGACGAGAAGAAGCATTTTCCTGGAGTAAATATTATTCCTTGGAACAAATCACGGTATTGACTCTAACAACAACAAAAAAAGTTAAGAAAAATTTTGTACAGCAGCAACTGGGATAACTTCTGAGAAATTACTTTCTAGTGACATTAAAACAGTCAATATTTGACCTGATTTATAACTGTTTTTTCTTTTGACTGAAAATGTTCAACGTATGTGGCTTGAATACATGTTCTTGTCTCAAAAGTTCTACCACACACATTTCCACCTACTGTGAAGGCAAACACATTTTGACTAATGTTATTGCTTATAAAAAATTTTCCCTGTAACTTGAAATCCTAACTCTGTGTTTTCTTTTAAACATTCACATTTATAAATGGGCAATTGTTAAACCACTTGCTATTTCTCTTAGAGCTACCATAATAAGCGTGACAAAGTAAGTAATCTAACCTTTCTGATGCTATGAATTTTCCATTTTCTGTTTGAGAATAGCACTTAGGAAGAAAAGCATCCTTGAGAGTGGGGAACCTTTAAGAATGATTCTTAGATGCCAAGGCCTCTCATTAACATTTCTCCAATGAGGGTGTTTCAAGTTGTCTGAAGTTGTGTTTCATACAAAAAAGCAACTTAGGTAAAACTTGTCTGCTCTTGTATTTTAAGACCATTGGCACAATGTATGCTATTTAACTGTGCTTAGGGACTCACACAAACAGAATAGAAATGCACCAGCCTATTCTCCTAGCAATTTGGCCAGAGTGCTTCCTTAGAAGTAAGACATCATTCTCAAAAACCATTTTTATATGTGGTAGCTAGGACCACTTGATATGGAATGTGAAGTGTTTTCTGAATAAGTCCCACTCCAGGTGTGGGAGATGAATCTCACTGGGGGTGAGCACATCTCAGTCTCTGATTCAGGCTCAGAGTCAATGTTCAACTGTCTTCTAAACAAACACACCCTCAAAAGGCTTTGCTGATCCCAGTAATACCTATTACCTACCCACATATTGTATGGTGTCTGGATGGAGATATCTGGCCAGCGCTATTACCTCAAATAGCCTGTTGCTGCTAAGTGTCCTGACGGAGGCCTGAAAGCCACTTTGGAGCCCCGGAACAATGGCATTCTGAGAAGATGCTGCCACAAACATCACGGACAACTGGAACAAGGGCCAACTTGGAACTGAAATTACGTCAGCCATGTATTGATTATATGACTCTAGGAGTGTAGCTAAATTTTCTGAGAGTCACAGAAATTCTGAGTAAAAGGCTGGTGTTGGTTAGTACATTATGGCTCTCAGCTGCTAAATCCTCCCTCTACATTCTGCTTTGTGTGGCTGAGCTGGGGCTTTGCCAAGTATGTTTCTTCATTGCCAGCTGGCTTCGCGTTAGTTTATCCAGAAGGTGAAGGGGGAGGGGAAAGGAAAAGGAAAGACTTTCCTTCTTCTGCTTTGCCGGCAATTCTCATTGACTAATCTTCCAGAGGCAACATTTGGCCCCAGTTTTCAGTTCCGACTGGAACTCCCTTTCAGCAAAAGGTGATGTCATCAGGCAGGTCGTGACGCCTCTATAGTCTAAGATCCATCATTTGAGCTTCTGTGTCCTGACACTCTTCACTTCTTTCCTTTATTTCCTCAGCCTTACGGATGGCACTTACTTTCTCAGTTGCTTCTCTACCTTTTCTTTTTTTTCATTCAACTAACCAATGTCTGTGTATCAACTGCCTGAACTAAATTCTGTTGAAGCACCTGGCTGGTCCCTGACTTATACAATACAATATACTACCTAGACAATGTGTCTGAGACAGTACTACCGATTTTAAAATGTTTTACGTGGGCTGAGTTACTGCATGTTAAATTCCTGTTACATGGCTTGGCACATATGTAAATTAAATGCATGGTGCTACTCTCTCTATTTGTAAAAGCCATATCCTTGGCCAAATTCTTCCCTACCCCAATATCATAAGTTTGTATAAGTTTTGGCTCGAGTATTTGAATTAAGAGAAGAACCCTGGCTCTCTATCTCTCAGCAAGTCTATAAAATGTGAAATCATAGAGGAAATTTATGGCCACAAGCTCCCTGATGCTTTTTCTCAGTATTTCTAAAATTGCACAGCTAGAGTCATTTTGCATGTTGGAATAGAAAACCTGTTTTTCAACCTTAGCAACCAGAATGGTAGTAACATGTTACGTTATCAAAAAATCAAGTCCTGGCTCATAGTGCAGTGGGTAAGGCACCAGCCTGCAAACCCAAAGATCACTGGTTCGATTCCCCAGCCAGGGCAAATGACCAGGTTACAAGCCAGGTCTCCAGCCAGGTCTGTAGCTGGAGGCAGGTGAAAGGCAACCATACATTGATGTTTCTCTTCCTCTCTGCCTCTCTCTTCTTCCTCTCTCTGGAAATAGTAAATAAAATCATTTTTAAAAAATCATGCCATTCCTCTTCTTAATAATCTATTTTGAATAATCATTAAAAAGCCCTTCTCATCTATTAAACTCTGATTATGTTTAATATCAAAGATAAGATTCTTTATTTTCTCATTCTCTTATAACATTTTCTCATATTATTTAAAAGTTATCATCCTGCCCATATCATTATTCATACCATGCCCATTTTTATTCCATATTTTTTCTCTCCTTCTTTCTTCTCTTCTGAAATGCTTATCGTTTGACTTAAATCTGTCAAGACAACATCCTCTCAGTATACCAAGTGAGACAACATCCTTCCAGTTCACCAAGGTAGCTCCCATAAATTCCTGTTATACCTAGTATAGTTTCTTCCAATATAGCAATGCATTATTCTATAATGAGAAATCTTATCAGCTCTTCTAAATTAAAAAGAAATCTTGATGGTTTGGACCATGTTTGTTATCACAAATCATAACTGCCTAGAGGGTCTGAAGTCAGTATGTGCTTGCTGATAGATAAACCTTTAATATTTTAAGATGGATTGTCACTTGAGACTTCCACTTTTTCTGAGGGCTAGGCCGAAATAGCAAAGTAAGTGTATACACACACACACACACACACACACACACACACACATATATACACATACGTATATACTTATTTTGATATATATATATATATATACATATACTATATACACAGACACACACATATATAATATGCTTCTGGAACTTAATCAATGCATATCATTATAATAAAAGTTTTAGAGGTTTTTTTTGGGGGGACAGCTTTAGCTCAAGCAGTTACTTCATCATGGCAGACTGCTAGAAATTTTTTCCAATTGTAGTAGGGATAACTAACCTTTAAAGCAATGTTGGAGTGAATACACTTTACTTTTCCTTTTGGTTCCCTGGATAGACAACTCTCCCTGCATAGGTGTGCTAAAATATTTGCAATATAACCATAAGCCTAATGAAAAAAACACTGAATTCTTGAGTGGAGGAATTGAAATGCTTGATTTTGCATTGTTTTATTCATGAAATGAATAGTGTAGTGCAAGTAGACCCAATTCTCCACACTCCTGCGCAAAAACTAAATTTGTGAAATGAAGAGTCAATCTCTTTGCTTTTCAGTTCTCAGTCATTATGATGATAGACTGAGTGGCTGACATAAGTTATTGCCTTGGAACAGCCGGTGAATCAGATATGGTAGCAGGCTGCCTAACATGTGCAGGTAAAAGTGACTGCACAGCAGGAGCCACTTGAGCCTGAAGTGCACCAACCATGAATGAATAAGGCACCTAATCAGGTCAGGATTAATCTCCAAAGTTAATCCATTATTTGACATTAGTATTTGCCCTACACCAATGGCCCTGTAGACACTGTATATGAACAACCTGAAAGCACAAGACGTATAAGTAAATAAATGAAAACATAAAGTCTGCATTCAGCTTGATTTTGAGAACACCTGAAAAGCCTTGATATGATAAAGATTTATGACAAAATACTTGTTAGTTTACCCTATACCATAGTATTGTCTCTTACTCCTAACCCACAGGTGGGTTATAAAATCAGAGTTATGATGGTGGAAACTTGAAACCCAAGTATTTCATGAATACCCTCCATTTATTTTAAAGGACCTCTCTATTTATTTATTATTTACAGAGTGCTTGCAACTACAGTACTGTGGCTTAAAACAAAGTTTTCTAGCAATTACATCTTTTCTTCATAACAAGGGCACAGTAATTTCAAAAAAGGACCTACCTGCTTATAATGACGATGAGTTAAGTAAGTAATAACTTGTATGTGTAAACCAACAAATAAACCACACAAAGAGTAGCAGCCTTATTTTCATTCTCACAAAGTATCTTCAAGAATGCTTCAGAAGTCAATAAAAATTTAAAGGACCAGGTACAAAACAAACTTTCTAATCTGAATCTTTAAAAAAGAAAAAAATCACACACACAGAATATAGTTTATTATCATAGAATTTCATTGATTAGCTCTGATTTATTTAAAAGCTGAAAAATGTAAGTTTGTAAAATTGTATGTGAGGATTTGGTAACATGACTGTTTTCTTCAGTACAGTAAATTACACTCATAAGAAACAGCTGAGTTGAAATTTTAAAATATTTGAACACTGTAGAAACTCGTAACTTTCCCAATTTAAGTTAGTTTCAAAACTTGGTTTGTTTGAGTCTCCTAATTCCCTGAAATGTTTTTAAAAATCAAAGTTGCTGGTCCCGTCTGGTGGCACAGTGGATAAGGCCCCGGCCTGAAAACCCAAAGGTCATTGGTTCGATTCCCAGCCAGGGCATATAACCAAGTTGCAAGCCAGGTCTTCAGCTGGAGGCAGGTGAAAGGCAACCACACATTGCTATTTCTCTTCCTCTTTGCTTCTCTCCCTTCCCCTCTCTCTACAAATAATAAATAAAATCTTTTAAAAAATTAAAGCTGCTAAGTTTCAGAGTGGCTTTTTTGTTTTTTTTAATAGATGGTTATGTAATTCACTTTTAACTACAGATGATTTTAGCAGCCTCCAGCAGGTAAACCAAACATTAATAATTCTAATACACTCTGCTTCATGAGTATTCATTTTCTAATGCTACTATAACATGTTACCACAAACTTAGTGGCTTAAGTAATACAGATTTATTATCTTACAGTTGTGAAGTTCAGAGAGAGAGAGTCAGCATAAGAGACATGATGATCAAAGCAAAGGTCAGATTGATATGACATAAAACTCATAAAATATCAAACAAACAAACAATCCAATTAAAAAATGGGCAGAGGACCTGAATAGAAAATTTTCTCCCAAAATATGCAAATTGCCAACAGATATATAAAATGATGCTCAACTTCACTAGATATTAGGGAAATGCAAATCAAAACTATAATGAGATACCACCTCACACCTCTTAGAATGGCTATAATTAATAAGACAAGTAATAAAGAAGTGTTGGAGAGGTTGTGGATAAAATAGAACCCTTATTCACCACTAGTGGTAATCTAAACTAGCACAGCCATTATGGAAAATGGTATGGAGGTTCCTCAAAAAACTTAGAATTACCTTATTTTAAAAATATTTATTCATAAATATATATGTATCCCTATGTTCATTGCAGCATTACAAGGTCTGCCCAGAAAGTATCCACCCATGCAATATGAAAAATAGAGACACTGAAGAAGATACAAGATATAAGAAACATTGTACATAGGACCATGATGCTTCAGTCCCCCTCAAAGTAGGCACCTTGGGACCTCACACAGTTCTCCCAGTCACTATCTGCTGCTCTGTCATATTTTCCTGAATCTCATCAATAGTCTGAAGTGCCTTCCCTTTTAAAGGTTATTTTAGTTTTAGGAAAAGCCAGAAGTAGCAGATGCTAAATCTGGTTGGTAGTGGGGCTTAGTCACCTGGGTGATTTGATATTTGGCCAAAAAACTCTTTATAAGATATGATGCATGAGCAGGCAAATTGTTGTGATGAGGCTGCCAATCACCAGTTGTCTATTTGTGGCCTTCTGAATCATATGAATAGTATCTATGGAGGAATGTTCAGGCTTAATTTAAAATTTGATACAGGTTTATTGCTCTACTTGGTGATTTTGAATGTGATGACCACACAGTACACATGCTTACTCAATGGTGTCTACCACCTCCAATGACTAGTACAGTGAAATCGTCATTGTTCAAGCATGCACATTCCACTCTACTCTCCTTAGCTGCCAAGTTATATCAATGTCACGCAAACTGCTCTTGTTATATTAACAACAGTTGGACATTTTCTGGAGAGATCTTGTGTTCATGGTGTCCAAAACATGGAAATAACCAAAGCATCCTTCAATAGATGACTGGATAAAGATATGGTACATATATACAATGGAATGCTACTCAGCCATGAGAAAAGATGAAATACAGCCATTTGTGACAGTATGGATACATCTTGAGACTACCATGCTAAGTGAAAAACCCACGTCAGAAAAAAGTCAAGAACTATATATGATTTCACTCATACGTGGGATATAAAACTGAAAGCAACAAATGAGCAAACAAACAACAAAATATTCACAAACAGCATGTTGTGGTTACCAGAATAAAAGAGGTTGGGGGGAGTAGTAAAGAGAGTCAAATACATGGTGATGGAGAAAGATTTGACTCCGGGTGGTAGTCAATGCAATATATAAATGATGACTCCGAGAATTACACCTTTGAAACCTATATATTCTTATTAACTGCTATCACCCCAGTAGATTCAATTTTTAAAGAAAGAAAAAAAAAATGTTAGAAAGGAGCCTTGAGCCAAAGAATGCGGGAAGCTTTAGAAGCTGGAAAAGGCAGGAACTGAATCCTTCCCTAGAGCATCTGGAAAGCCCCGCTGTTACTTTGTTTTTAGCTACATGAGGCCATTTCAGACATGTGAACTTTAGAACTGTAAGATCATACACTATTGTTGTTTTAAGCCACTAAGATTATAGTAATTTGTTCCAGCAGCAATGGAGACTGACCTGTTCTTTTAGCAAATTATATTCTAATACAATTCTAAATACTTGTCCACTTTTATTACACTGCAAGCTCTGTTCTTCTGTTTCTCAATGTAACAAGTTGCCTCATTTTTCCAACAATGAAACAAACAAAAAAAAGAGAGCAAGAAATAGGAGGTCAGTGTGGGATGCTCACAGAAACCATTGATGTGATTCATTTGGAAACAATATTCTTGTTATATTGGTAATAGCATGAGACAAGCCATGGCAAGAACTTCTATTACCCTATGAGAAGTCATTATTTCAACCCTTAGAATCCAGTATTCCATTGGATTTCAATAATCTTCATTTAGCTTTGCAATTAATCTGCTAAATTTCATTGGGAATCGTAGGAAACTCACTGAGTTTCAATGCAAAGACCTTATAGCAGCACATGGCAGGAAACTTTTAGATAACTGCAACTGCTTTAATTTCATCAAATAAAGTCCAGTGCCTGTGATGGTGTTACATGATATGTGATAATTACTATAATTAAATTACACTTATCAGAACAAAATGAGTAACTACATTTGATGACAAAGGATCTTACGTTTGAAGCAAAAATTATAAGAACTCATAGTTGTATGAAGATAAACTCATATATATAGTGAGAGAGAGAGAGATCTCTAGATTATAATGACTTGAGAAGATGCCTCTATCCCACTCATACTCCTTAAAATTTCTCTTTGGAGACATTTCATTTCTATTGAAATTACTATTTTTAAAAAGGTTTTATTTATTATTTCCAGAGAGAGGGGAAGAAAGAGAGGCAGAGGGGGAGAGAGACATCAATGTATGGTTGCCTTTCACCTGCCTCCAGCTATGGACTTGGCTGGAGACTTGACTTGCAACCTGGTTATATGCCCTGGCTGGGAATAGATCCAGTGACCTTAGGGTAGCTACCATATCTTTAATTTGTTTAAAGAATCTCCTTGAGCCATGATCACCTCTAACAAAAAAGTAAGATTGTTGCTCCCATTTTATTCTACAAACAAAATTCTTCATCCCATAGCAGTAGCAACTATTTTCTTTCTAGAATGTTCTCAGAGCCACAGTTCATGTTTAAGTTATACTTTATTCAATTCCAGGAGCACTATTTCCCTCACAGTCATCATAGATTCACATATTACTTATTGCCATAATTTGCAGAATTGTGACTTAAATAATGGCCCATTATTCTTATGTTGCACAAAGAAAGGTAGCATACTAGCTATTGGGCACTACTTATAGTTTGATATAAAAAAACAGAATGGCCAAACTTCTGCCCGCAAACCTAATGCAGCAAAAGGATCAAACTTGTTTTTTTTCTTAGGTAAACAGGTAACTGAACAAAATATATCTGTATCAACTTGTTTCAGACATTGTACAATAAGCAGAATATAACAGTGAACCTTAAGAGAAAGCAAACATACAGGATCAACACATGGTCACCCCAATTTTCTGCCTGATTGAAATATTTGAACCACAGGCACAGGGGGCCCAAGCAGAGTTGAGGATATAAAAATTGGTGGGGGAGAATGCTGAGTTTGCATAGCAAGTTCCAGAAAGGAGGGAAGTATAAAGAGAAAAAGCTTCAGAAACACACTTGGGGTGCCTTTGTATTTTTGCTGAAAACTAATCAGTGCATGTGTAGAGTTCAAGCCCATGAGGCTGAACAAAGAAGAATTAGTCACTTGTAAACTGAACAATTACCAGAGTTCAAAGAAAGTAGAAAGGCACTGAATCCAACCACTGAGAGTCCCTGGCGATAGTCCACCAGGTCATGCCTTAGTAGCAGAGCTAAACTGTACCTGGAGCGAGGCCTATTCTAGGCTAACCATAACAAAGCTGAAAACAAGGTCTGAAAGATATCAAGCAGATAAGCAAGTGACTTAAACTTCCTGCCATATGAAAGTACAGCCGTCTTCACAGGAAAACATCAACAACGCAGACACTCAAAATTCTAGCAAAAAAAAAAAAAAAAAAAAAAAAAAAAAAAAAAAAAAAAAAAAAAAAAAAAAAAAAAAAAAAAAAAAAAAAAAAAAAAAAAAAAAAAAAAAAAAAAAAAAAAAAAAAAAAAAAAAAAAAAAAGGGCTAAACATGCCAACAAGCAAAAGCGCGTGAACCACATCAGGACTAAATCGGACAACAGAATAGAAGAGAGGGATCATGATACTAGAAAATAAAGATGTTATACTCATAACTATGATTAACTATTTTTACATTGACTGTGACAAATTAAGTGATAAAAGTA
This sequence comes from Noctilio leporinus, assembly GCA_004026585.1. Lineage (NCBI taxonomy): Eukaryota > Metazoa > Chordata > Mammalia > Chiroptera > Noctilionidae > Noctilio > Noctilio leporinus. The sequence continues at coordinate 46,662 of PVIW01003430.1, read as the reverse complement.
AAATGCAAAAGTATCTCCAGTATACTATACTTTCTCTAAGAAAGAATAAGGTTTAAGTAAATATGTATGTGTGATCTTTTGGGCAAAATAAATACAGGGAAAATAATCTATAAACTAATGAGATTGCTTACCTACAGAAGGTGGGTGGAAATGACAGTGCTGAGCATGTTTTTAGCCTACCTCTTAGAGTCATGATAATGTTTGATACTCAAAATAAATAATTACAATCTACCAAGATATGGGGAGTATGACATGAAAATAACAAATAACTCTATTACATATGATAAATATAATCATGCTGATAGGATTCAGGATTCAGGCAGAAAAGAGCCAACCAAACTAATACACACACACACACACACACACACACATATACATATATATATATATATATATATATATATATATGTATATATGTATATATATGTATATGTATATATATATGGCTTTTTCAAATAAAGAATGTATGGTAGAATGAGCAAAAAGTAAATATAATGTAATCAGTAAATATAATGGAGTTAGAAATAAGAGAAAGGGGAAAGTTAGAGTGACTATTTTAGTATTGGGTTAGAATAAAAAGTATTTTAGCCCTGGCTGGTAGCACAATGGATAAGGCGCCGGCCTGCGAACCCAAAGGTCGCAGGTTCGATTCCCCAGCCAGGGCACATAACCAGGTTGCAAGCCATGTCTCCAGTCAGGTCTGTGGCTGGAGGCAGGTGAAACACAACCATACATTGATGTCTCTTTCCCTCTCTGCCTCTTTCCCTTCCCCTCTTTCTAAAAATAATGAAATAAAATCTTAAAAAAAAAAAAGTATTTTATAGTCATTGTTTATGGTACATAGGCAGATGAATAAATGAAGAAACACGATGTGTATGAATATGTGAGTATACGTAGTCCCTAGCTCTTCTAGCAAAAAGACCTAAAAATAATGAGAATATCATTCATTAATTAAAAAGACAAAGACTCTTTGAAGAAATGTTTGCATCAGGGTTGGACAGGGAAAAATACAAGATGAGCTTGGAACATTTTGTGGTGTCAGATAGTAAGAAAATGCTAACAAAAAGTGATGATATGTGAAACGGACACAGAACTCAACCTAAAGAAGCTGTCACAGCCAAATTTGGGAAAATCTGAGCAATCAAATAAGTAATGATAGTGATAGATTATAGCCTAAAAAGAAGTTATAATATCAGTGAGTCTATGCTGATATAAAAAATTGAATAAATAAAAAGAGAAAAACCAGCTCTTTTTCACAGTAGAAATTTAATTTTCAAATATGGAAAGGATTAAGAAAATATAAAATCACAATTTTGCCAATCCTGCAGTAATAATTGTTACAAGGAAGAACTTTTGGTAGATGCTAAAATTATGTTGAGAAAGACAATATTTGTATTATGAAACTACCTCCCCACAAGATACACCATTACAAAATGATAACATTATAGTGGGGATGCCTCCTATCAAGTGATAAAATTTAATATTACTAGTCATAGGATACATCCGTATCATGCAACTTATATGATATACTAAGTAGGGCATAATAACATCAGGTCTGTGGACTTCTTACCAAAAATGTGTAACTAAAATCTAAGTTGTGAGAAAAATTGATAAAAAATAGTAAACACAACAGGTGGGATTGACTTTGCGGGGAATGGGTGGGTAGGGAGGGGGACAGAGGGGAGCAAAAAGGGGATGGAGGTAATACAACAACAATAAAATTTAAAAAAAGAAAAAGAAAGAAAATACAATAAAGATAAAATTTTCACCTTCAAAAAAAAATAGTAAACAAATTAAAATTGAGGGACATTCTACAAAACTGCTTAGTATTTTTTCAAATCAGCTTTTGCAAGACTGAGGGACTGTCAGAAGACATGAAGACATGACAACCAAATGAAATAAGAGAAAAGTTATTCACAAAATTCTAGTAGATAATACAATATAATCCTAATCTACAGAAAATTTTATGAATAATTTTTTTCCAATTTGTCATTTCAACATTTTTGTCTGCTTTTTTGTACACAAGTTACCCTTAGATATTTTTCTAAAAAGAAGATCAAAGTAGCATGGCTTCTTTTCTAACCAGGAGAAAAGGCAGAGCACCTCAATTCCTGTCATTTTGTTTCTTCTGCATCTTTCAGCCATCACCCTAAAAACAAGTTGAAACTTCAAATTTGCTTCCAGTTGTACGAAACATCTCAAACAATTGAAAAAATAAAGACGTGAAGGAGGGAAATTCATTAGAAAAAAGTATTTGCCAGAGAAAAGAAAAAAAAAGTTGACAAAAAAGAAAAGCACAAATTTTATCATATTTTTGGGGCATAGCTAAATCTGACTGAATATAAGCAAGGTAGTTGGAACTTAATTCATATTTTGATATTTTATAATAATAAGTAAATAATCTTTGGATATTTTAGAATAATAAGTCAATAAGCTGATCCAGTTCAGCCTGCTTAGTGTCATTAACCTCTTCTCTGTGTCTAATTCCTGCTGTTACATATTTGAGTGATGAAAGGTTGGGAATTATAGTACTACCACTGGTATTTGTTAATGAACCTTTAAATTGGCCATTACTGTTATAGCCTATTTATGTTGGCTGTGGTGGCTGTTTTATTGAAATAGACAACACAATTAATTTACTTCAGTTCTTTAACATGTTTGGGTTGAATCCAGTTAAAATGGTTGTCAGAAACAATGATAGAGCCAAGACTGTCAATGGGAAAATTCTACAAAAAACTCCAACCAAAAGTACTACTTCTCAAGGGGCAAAGCAGGAGAAGTGTTTAAAAGAAGAGAGAGGACACATCCATAGAAAAAGAAATCAGATTTATGAGAAAACAGCAGAGGTATTAGCCCTAATTAACATCATAGATTGCCAACTCTATTATGTGTATGTTTGGCATTATGATGGGTTGAAGATGTTTTGAAAATTATATTTTATCATTTTTGTCTTCTCAACTGCCCTACAATACTGACCATAGTACAGGAACCATTTTTTTTCCCATATAAAACATTCATTGCAACCACCATACATAGCGGAGACTTAAGTAGTGAAAAGCTGGATTGCAAGACATTTCCCAAACCTGAAAGACTGAATTTCAAGTGTCTTCTGGTAATTTTCATTTTCAAAAAATACTATCAGTTTAAACCACTTCTTTGCTATTAACTTTTAAGTAGGATGGTAAAACAAAGGTGAGTGTTAACTTAGTTTACAATGAAGCTTACTGTCACATACCTGCTTTTCTTTGTTCTTATTTGAATAGTTGTTTTTAAAGGTAAAATAGAAAATAGATTGTCTTATAGAGATCAAAATATAAGAAAGTAAATCTAATTCTTGAAATTTTACATAAAAGAGATATTATTTTATCTTCTGCTACACAACATAGAAAATAGAGCTCCAAAATGTTTAGGATTTATTTTTATTTTTATATGTACATCTCCACTGGTTTATATTGAAATTTTTTATACTTTAGGTTCTTTGAAGCTGAATTAATTTTGAAGTTAAATTTTGAAGTTTTGAACAGGCACTCGGATGTACTGATGGTTCCAAATAACACAAAATCACAAGTCTAAAAATTAGCAAAGTTATAACATAACAAGATAATTATAATGCTATAGATAATGTTTAATCACTTTCAACTACCAAATAATAAGGATATCCTGAACAAAAGAATTTGAGAGACAAGTAATGGTCATACACACTTGTACACTGTAACACAAATTCATCTGTAAGGCAAATGAAGTTGGTAGTCTAATTTAAACTAAAATAAAATATTTTGTGTATCACTGAATAACAAATTATAGATTCTTATATCTGTATGTTTAATATATATATCTCACATCATGTATGTAAAATGTTTTTGTTGGGACAAAAATAATGACATCATGTCTTGAAAGTTAAGGTTTCCTGGAAATTTATGCCCCTATTCCCCTCCTTTCTCTATGTTAAGTGCTATAAACTATAAAGTATTTCAAAGTTTAGCTCTGGGAAATATGTTGCTAGGCATTTCTGCACAAGACTTTTATTCTTAAAAAAAAAAATACACAAGAGATTCAGGACAATTATAAAAGAATTAGAAAATCCAGATAAGCAGAAATAAAAAAATAAAATGTTCAAGTGCATATACTCCCAGAACCCAACAATATTCTCTCTTAATATATTGGTGTACATTTTAGGTTTATGTCTATATGTGTTCCCTCATTAAATGTCTACCAGGAGTCAAAAAGTAGGTCAGAAAAGGAAAATAGCCAAAACCTCCTGCTGTTATGAAGCCTAATAGGCCAAGCCAAATAAAAAGTAAAGCAAAAAACAATATAGGGTACATTAGACAGTCAAATGTGTTACAGAGTAATGAAATGGGGAAAGGGTTAGGAAATACTGGGGATTCCATTTTAAATAGTGTTGCCAGAGAAAGTTTTATGGAGATGAAAATTGAGTAGATCTCTAAAGGAAATGAGAGGGCAAAGCTAAGTGGATGGTTCCTGGAAAGTGTCGTAGGCCAAGGGCCAATTCAAAGGCCAGTTCAAAGCCACCCAGTGGGTTGGAGTTGGAGAAAGAGAAAGGAAGCCAATATCAATACATGTCTTGATTTTTTTGTCATTTCTTCTTGGCCCATAGATTGTTTACAGAGGGTTTGTTTAGTTTTCAAATGTTCAGGGTTTTCCAGACATCTAGTTGTTGGTGATTTCCAATTTAATTGTATTGTGGTTGGAGAATATAGCAGGAAAAAGAGACATTGTCCTATTTTAAGAAGTTTAATATGTGACATAGGTGTCCGATATGACTTCAATCCTTTTAAATCTTTTAAGACTTATTTTGTCACTCAGAACATGATCTGTTTTGGTGAATGTGTCCTATACACTTCAAAGATGGTGATTTCAATAACTGTTAGATGTCATAGTGTTCTATCAATGACAGGTCAAGGTAGTTGATGGTGTTGTTCAGATCATCTATATTTTTAATGATCTTTTTAATCTAGCATTTTTAAAAATGAGTTTCTTAAATCTTGCATTTCTGTTAATTTCTGAAGGAGGAGAAAATACTTCTCTATCAAAACTTATTTTTATTTTCCAACTATTTGCATTTTAATTGTCAATGATTAATTCATACATCTTGAAGCTCTGTTTTTGAGCACAGACATAATTGTGATCAATATATTGTACTAATGAAATGACTTTTATCATTATGAAATGTCTTTATTTTTAGTGATATGTTCTTTTGAAGCTGATTTTATCTATTAACATAGTCATTCCAGCCATTTTTTGCTTTCTATTTGCATTGTATATATTTTTCATCTTTATTTATTTACTTTGAATTTATGTCTTTTAGTTTTAAGTACATCTCTTATTAACAGTGTCATGCTTCATCTTAGAATCTTTGCATATTTCTAAGTATCATTACTTAAACTACATCTCTGTTAGACAGTATATAGTTGAGCCTTCTTTTGTCCATTTGGGCAGAGTTTGTAAACTGAGTGTTTTATTTCCTAATATTTAATGTAATCATTGATATGGCTTAATTTAGGTCTGCCACTTTATCATACATTTTTATTTTTTCCTTAGTTATTTTTGTTACTCTACTTCTTTACTTTTTCCTTGAATTAGTTGAGTATTTTCAAAATTTTATTTTATTTTCTCTATTGGCTCATTGACTATAGTTCTTGCTTTTATTTTTACTCTAGAAACTACAATGAACATATTTAGTTTTCATAACCAGTATAGAGTTAAACTTGTTCAACTTCATATAAACTGCAGAGACAACATAACTATAGAGGCTGGCCCATTTACCAAGACCTCCATCATGTAGCTAAAATTTTCATAAACAATACACCTACATAGATTATAAATTGCATGAGTAAACTATAACTTTTGCTTTAAACAGCCAGTACAAAATATATATTTTTCAACTTTATTAATATATTTTAATTAGAAAAAAGAAACAGTATCTTATATATATCCATATATTTATCATTTCTTCCTAAGAATCTAATTTCTATGTGGTGTCATTTTCCTTCAGCCAGAAAAAATTGTTTTAGCTTGATTTAGCATTTCTTAAGATTTCAGACTGCTGTTAATTTTTACTCACTTATTTCATAGTTCTCTTATTGGTTGAACTTAAAATGAAATTAATAAAAATAATAAAGAGAAAAGGAATCAATTGGCTTCCAAACAATATAAAAAATTATTATACCTTTTGGAATAATTGACCTCTTTATTTATTCTATAATGTCTTGATCTTGGTCCTTATTCTGGAGTCTACTTTGTCTGATACAATATTGCAACTCTACTTTTCAGTTAAGTAGTTTTTTCATATCTTTTTCCATTCTTTAATTTATATCTTAATAATTAAAGTAGGTTTCCTATAGACAAATGTACATAGGTTTTGGTTTCCATCCAATCTGACAATAATTACTCTTAATTGGAAAATTTGGATTGGTACTGCCCAATAAAAACAATATGTGAGCCACATAGGTTTAAGTCATAAATATAATTTTTTTAAATGGTGGATACACCAAAAATGGATGACTATTATTTAAATATATTGTTGTATTTCCAAATATATTGAAATATTACCTTTTAAACATATAATCAATGGAAACATACATTACATTATATGAAAATATTTTACATTATTTTAACTCACATTAAATCTTTGAAATCAAGTGTGTGTTTTACATTAACATCACATTTCAATTTTACATATCATATAGCGTATGTCTAATAACTAAACGTGACTAAAGTACTGGACAGTACAATATATTCAGTGTGTTTATCAATAATGTTGAAGGTAAATCTATTATGTTGCTATTGTTTTGTTCCATGTTTCTTTACTTTCCTTCCCCAAGATTTCTGCATTTTTTAATATTAGTGAATTTATGAGTTTAATTTTATGATTCCATTGTACCTTAACTGTTAGTCATAAAATTGTTTTATTTTTAGTGGTTGCTCTAGAACTTAGCATATATATCTTTAATTTACAGTCTCTGTTAAAATACTATCACTTCAAATATAGTAGTGTATCTCCATACCCACTTTTCTTTTATACGTTCTTATTGTCACATATTTTATTCCTACTAATACTATAAACCTCACCAAATATTATATTATTTCTTATAATAAATATCAATATTTATTAATAATAAAATTATCTTCTATAGAAAGTTTTTAAAGTGAGAAAACATCTTTTATACTTATCCACATATATCCATTTCTAAGACTTCTTTTATAGATTCAAATGTACATTTGGTACCAATTAATTTTCATCTGAAAATTTTCCTTAAGCATTGCTGTAGTGTGGATCATTTTAAACTTTCACAGATTTTACTGGTTTGAAACTTATTTTGCCTTTGATTTTGAAAAAAGTTGTGATAAGTGTTCAATTCTAGGTTTGGAATTATTTTTATTCTAGCATGTTTAAGATCTTATGCCATTGTCTTCTGGCTATCATAGTTTCTGACAAGGAGTCTGCTTTTACTTTGATTCTCATTTTTTTCCCTCCCTCCCTCCCTTCCTTCCTTCTTGCATTCCTGCCTTCCAGCCTTCTTTTCTTTCTTTCCTTCTTTATTTTGCATTATGAATGTCCAGAAAAAATTACCGTCACTTTCTTATATTGTCTTTGTTCTTCTGCCAAAAATCAGTTGACTATATTTATGCTGGTCTATTTTGGGGTGCCTTAATTTGTTCCATTAATCTATTTGTCTACTGTTTCACCAATACTATACTGTCCTTGATTACTGTAGCTTTATAGTAAGTTTTGCAGTTAGGTAACATCATTCTTTGCACTTTGTTTTCCTTCAATAATTGTTAGCTATTCTGGGTCTTTTGCCTCCCCGTATAAGCTTTAGATCAGTTTGTCAATATCTACAAAATGACTTTTGGGATTTTGATTGAGATTTCATTGGATCTATAAACCATGTTGGAAAGGAGTAATATCTTCGACTGACTTTGGTGTTCAGGTATTACTGAACTCATAGAATGAGTTAGGTCATACTTGCTTCTACTTACAATTTTTGGAAGAGATTTTAGAGACTGGTTAAATTTCTCTCTCAAATATTTGCTGGAATTCACCAGTGAACCTATCCGGGCTTGGTGTTTTCTGCCTTGGTAGGTTATTAATATTTATTTAATATATGTCTCTACTTAGATTATCTATTTCTCCCTGGGTGGATTTTGATACCATGGGTTGTTAAAAACCTGATTCATTTTGCCTAGGTTATCAATTTGTGGATACAGAGTTGTTCATAATATCCCTTTATTGTCTTTTCAACAGTACATGGAATTAGTAGTGATGGATCCTTTTTCATTTCTGTTGTTGATAATTGTGTGTTCTCACTACTTTTTTTGGTTACCTTGGTTAGAGTTTTATCAATTTTATTGATATTTCTTAAAAGCCAACTTTTGGTTTTGCTTATCTCTACTGACTTCCTATTTTAAATTTCATTGATTTCTACTCTAATTTTTAATTTTTAAATTTTTCTAAATTTTATTATTACTTTTCTTTCTTACTTTGGATTTAATTTAGGTTTTTCTTTCTAGTTTTCTTGGGCTAGACAGAATGGCTATGCGATTCTGAAGCGGGTATTTTTCTTTCCCCACATCAAAAGCCTGGGTTTGACATTTCCTTCCCTTAAGTCACTTAGGCTCTAGTAAAAATTAATTGTTTATATTTCAAAATGCTTACTTTCCCTCTTACTGTGAGATCATAGGGAATTTTTCTACTTTTTATTTTCCTGGAGAACCTGGTGGGACTGCTGGAAGTAAAACATTCATAAGTATGGGATGCATTTTAAGATTTCACTGCCTGGAGATTCTGTCAGGATAGTCCAAGCAAGTCACCAATTAATTATAGTTTCATTGTTCCTACCTGTACTAACTTCAGCAGCAGGCTTCTGCTCTCAGACTTTTGCTCCTAATTAAAAGATAAATAAATCAAAGAAAAAGAGGAAAGGGATAGGAGAGGAGAAGAGGAGAGGGGAGGGAAGGGAAGGGAAGGGAAAGGAAAAGAAAAAATTGTGATTTTTGATATATTACTCTCCAATTTTTCAGGTAGTAGTTTGCCCTATGACTTCAATTCTCTAATGTATCTGAAAAGAATTGTTGATTTTTAATTTTCTCATCTTTTTTTTCCAATTTTTGTGAAGATGAAGAGACAAATTTCAAGATTTTTACCTGTTAGACCAGAAACTAGAAGTGATCATAACTTTTTAAAGGTTTTTGTCTGCTAATTCCCATATGCATTTTCTTTCTGCATTTGTTTCTGTTGCACTATTTTCCTCCTAATGAAAATGTAGTTTTCTTTGATTACATAGCAGTTTTTGGCTAGATGCCAAACATTGTGTATTTCTTATTGTTCAATGGAGGATGTTTTTTATTCTTTTACAAAACATCATACTTTGATCTGGCAGACAGCTAAGTTACATGATGGTCATGTTGATCTTTTTAAGACTTCTTTTTAAACTTTGTTAATGTGTCCACAGGAACCCTGATTTTAAGACTAATTCATCTTAACTACTAAGGCCTGAGGTCTGTAAGTACTCTCTCCACCTGAGTTCCACAGGCATCAAGGGGTCTCTCCTCTTTAGCTTTTAAGAAAACAGATTATCTCCATATCACATGAACTCCATAAAATCCTCACTTCTCAGCTTTCCTATATTCTTCCTAACTTCATAAAATTTCATCTAATGTTCATGTAAATTAGTACTCAGCCGAGAACTCAAGTTTACCCTTCTGAAGTTCTCTGGACTTTTTCCACTATGCAGCTCTCTCTACTCTCATAGTCTATTGCACCATAAGCTTCAAGAGCTATTATCTTAACTTTATGATTACCTGGTTTCTGTTTGGGTTCCCCATTCCTGTGTTGTACCTCCAGTCATTAAGTTGGGATAATATTAGTAGCCACCCTATATTCTTCCTTAGAAACCAGCATCCTATGCTGCCAGAAGTCGAATGTCTGGACCATCTTACAATACATATTTTATTCTGGTTTCTAGTTATAGCCTATTTCTACAGCAATTAGTTCTTCATAGGCTTATGAAGGTATCTCTGACTTCATTCACAATAAACATCTAAATGTATGGCTACTCCATCAATTTGAGAAAATGTTATTTGAAGCCCTGACTGGTAGCACAGTGGATAAGGTGCCAGTCTACGAACCCAAAGGTTGCTGGTTCAATTGCCCAGCCAGGGCACATAACCAGGTTGCAATCCAGGTCTTCAGTCAGGTCCATGGCTGAAGGTGGTGAAAGGCAACCACAGATTGATGTTTCTCTCTCTCTGGAAATAATAAATAAAATATTTTCTTTAAAAAATAAAAACAGATAAAAGGAAATGTTATTTGAAAGTAAAATTGTCTGATAAATTGTTCAAAACCAATAAAAATAATTCTTATTTCTAACTCATTACATTCATTATTCAAATATCATAATGCTTGTATCTATTGATGAAATTATCAAGATTTATCCAATATTCATGCATTGTATGTGATTTGTATCCAGTAGAGTTAACCATCAAGCAGCAATTTAAACATATTATCCATGAATTTTCTTACAAATCAAAGAATCCTGGAAAAAAATGCCTTTCTTTCTTTTGAAAATAAGAATTTATCTATTGATCATTTTGAAATCTCTCTTTTTATGTTTGTTTGTTTGTTTAACAGTTAAGGGAATAGGCCAAATCTTACCAAGTTATCCCTTTTCTCTGAAATCAAAAGTTTTATTCATTTGTTAGTTTCTATTATTCAATGTTATGAGGAAAAATATTTTTTCATTGATTGTTACTCACAGAAAAACTATAAAATTAGGGTTAACTTTAGTATTTAATTACTCCATGATGAAAAGTGTGTACATATAAGTTCAGGATTTTATTTTACCTGTTGTCTAGAACATACAAAACAATTGAGAAGTATCATGAAATCAGCACACCTCCCCTTCTCTGTTCAGTTTATGATTCCAAATAAAGTTTAATGCATAGTAAACTAAAAATAAATACTGTGTCTTCTTCAATACGTTTAATTCAGTGATGAGGACTAATTTTTGTATAATAGACAGACAGCTCTATGTTGTTGAAACAAGGATAGACAAATTTGCATCATGGACCCACTTTCTAGGAGTAAAAAGGCTACTAATAACCAAATCCAGTTTACTTAAGATACCCTTGCTACTCCCAAGATACAAATTAATGATACAAGGTATCATATCATAATATAGCAGTTATAAAACAATATTCTTGTACTTCATAGGAAAGTGAAACTTATTCCAACTTAATCCTTTCTCATAGTAGCATCCCAACCTGGGGGAGAACTTTATGAGAAATTCTAAAGAGCTGTAACATGGCAGTCAGAACTATGAATAAATGTAACAATTTACCTTCAGCCTGTTGTCACTGGTTTGGATACCAAGGGAAATGGAAGGAGCAATAGCTCTCCTCTCATTGCAAATCTTCATAAGCAACATTCTGGGGCAAAAAATAAAGCATAAGTAAATAATTCTGATAGATTCAGATAGGACTTGCAATTAATATTCTCCCATATTTGATTATCCAAGTCCTTTAGCTTCAAGAATAGCATTTTTTATTAAGAAATATATAACATGAAGAATGAGGATGAAAACTTTTTATCTACAGTCCCATGAAAAATAAAATAAATTTACTAAAAAATATTGACTACTGTCATTCACTAATGTTGTCTATTTAGTTGAGTGAGGTTATCATATCACATATTTCCATTTTTCCAGGCATTGTCTATTTACCATGAGCCACATCTTTGTTACTCATTACTGCTATATCAATAATGAGATACACATATTGACATTTTCTTATCTAGTTAAAGATAAATAGAGAAATATGAGTATTTTTCCAGAATTTATAGTCATGGCTATCAAGCCATGTATTTTTAGTTTGTTTATGATTCATGTATTTACACTATCTCTTTGGCATATATAAAATAGAGAATGTGAATGAAAAGTAACATATTCATTAATAACCAAATGTAGAGACAAACTAGACTTATTACAGATCAAGATTGCCTCCTCACCTCTGCCCATGAGAGCAGATTGAGTTCTTGTATAGAGAGCATGGTTTTTTAATGTTATCTCAAATGTCTAATACTTCACCTTTTAAGAGAGACAGGTTTTGCCTTGAGAGCAATAACTTTTTTTTTTAACATCCAATATCTTTTCTCATCAATTACCTTAGCAAAGTTTGTTTTGCAACTGTATTCCCTTTGCTCTAAAAATCACTGGCAGTCTGTAATACAGTTCCTGGGCGTTGGATCAAAGCTGAGCAGAAATTTCCTCATGAAAACTTTTTTTTAAAATAGATATAATGCATACCATATGGCTTTCTTGGCTTACAATGGAACTTTAAGAAGACATGATTCTTTAATAATATACCATAGAGAAAATGTTCTTAAAGTATGCTTTAAGATACAAATAATTTAATTATATAATTATGGATAGAGAAAGCACTCCATGTGGTTAGCCTGGATCTAACCATGATAATATGATTATCATGGAATTGGCATAGTTTACCAACTGAGACCACAAATATTAGATTTTGCATCACAGGTGGGCTTTCTGTAAGACTTGAATCATGAACAACCAATGATTGTATCAAATATCAATTAAGTTGGAAATTAAACATGGCTGTGCTTCCAATAGTAATTATAATTTAAAGGAAGATCCCATCTGATTCGTATGTAAATCTCTGACAATAATCCTGAATCTACTTGTTGGCCAATTTTTTTATCTTTGGTAGGTGAGAACACAGTTTGCCAGTGTGAGAAACTACGGAATCTCATTGGTTTGGGGACTTGACCTAAATCCAGAAGATACTTTAGCTTTTGATATGTTTACATTTAGTAAAGCAAAAGTTTCAGTTTTCACAAAATATATGGATTTAGGGCACTCTTCTAACAAACAAAGTCATAAAAAAATACTGAAAGAAGTTGGGGGAAAAAAAACCCAACAGTAAGAAGCCCTATAAATCTCTTTTTGGTGCATTAAATGTTCATAACTTTAAATATTAAAGATTTAGTTTTCTTTAATATAGGTCTAGATTTAAAGATCACAGGAAAAAAGTTATTAAAAATAAGTTTGAGGTTTTATTTCAACCTTATTATTTATAAAATAATTCATGAAGATTGATGACTTCAAAATGTAGAGCTATGTCATCCCTTTCTAATTCATGTAAAACAAATGGCAATACTTTAAATATGTCTGTCTTTCATATATTATGCATGTTTTTTATCCCCATAAAACCTCAACTCATGTATAACAGTATTTTTAACTAATGAAATTGTAGTCATCCCAACAAATTGGGACAAATACAAACTATAAACTGTAAACTAATTGAATGAAGAAATTTTTTCATTTGAAAAAAATATTTCAAATTTGAAACAGTATTTCAAAATTAAGATTAGAAAATTATAACCTGGAGTTCTTTTTCCCTAGGCCAACCAACACTGTTCTAACCTGTGTTTTTAAGGAGTGTGAAATTAATGAAGAAATTCTTTTTTCTTGCACAAAAGTTTACAGTTGAGCAGTAGCTAAGGAAGACTCAGTCATCTGGCACTACTTTGAAATCTATCAACTTTTTTACTGAAAAGTGATGTCTCTGTGGGTTTATTTTTTATGAATGCATATATTGGTATAATAACCTTAAATATAGGTATAAAACAGTTGTAGAAAATTTGTTTCTTGTCTTAAAAAGAAAATATCTAGTGAATAAATCCATGTGTAATAAACAGATGGTGGGTAAAAGAACATGTGGTGCATGTTTAAAAATTATGAAAAATATATTTATTATATTTGGGAATGGCAACCATAGATGAAGAAAATTTGCAACTTTTACCCTCCTTTATTAAGAAAATTCTTGTTTGGTTTATTAACTTTTTTAAAATTATTTCATACAGAAGTCTCTAATGTATAATATTTCATAAAATAAAATTTGCAAAACATTTTTGAATTTTGTCTAGCAAAAGCCTACTTCTTTATAAGTTGCAACTACCACATTTTTGAAGACAAGTTTTTAAAAAAGAATTCTTACACATATCAAATTGATTTAATAATCTTTCCTTAATTAATTTTTACAGAAAATATATCATGTGAAGGCATACGAGTCAATTAATTTTTATAGAATTGGTACCCTTTCTATTTTAAAATTCTTCCTGGAGAAGTGGTCAAAGAGTTTTAAACTTCAGCTTTTAAGGCTGTTTAATTCCATACACTACTAAGTAATGTTCTATAGCCTGGTTAGAAGCCGTATATCTATATTTTATGAAATAGTCAGAATATAAAATTTTCTGATAAGAAATTTGTGGAAGTAAGGTAGCTTAAGAGTAACTTAAAATCTTAACTTCAAACTTTTTTTCAAAATATCAACAAATCACTTTTATGGTTAATAAATTAGAATTTATAATAATAGTGCTACAGGTCTAATCTGAACAATAGTAGTGACATTTGGGGCAATAAACCTTCTTCTTTTTTATACATTTATTTTGTTCAATGTCAGCCCAATAAATATGTGTCACTGAAATTTTACTTTCCTTTAAATATTACTTTCTACAGTTCATTTCCAGAGTGTTACATAGCTATTTTTCTGCTGATTAGGAAGAATGAGTATAACTTTTTTCCATTTTAATTTTTTAACTTACTCGGTAAGATATCTCTTGTGACTCAATATGCCAGACTAGCTCATGGCATTGATATGTTGAAAACTAAACATTTTAAAGCTTGAGTGATATTTAAAATGAATAATTCTAAGAATTCCTTAGCTATTGGGGGGAGGGTAAAGTATTAGTGTTTCAAAGTCATATTAAACTGCAGTGAAAATCTTTAGACTTTCTTAAAATTCATCTTTCTCTCTCTCCATGACTAAGGAAAGGTAATTGACCTGTGTACTCAGTTCTGTTTTCAGCTTTAGCAACATCTTAATTGAAGAATTGCAAAACCATGTTGTCATGCAAGACATCCAGGAGTACATCTGTTTCTAATGTTTAGTACATAATTTAATGACGAGACACTTCAGTGGTCTACCCAATGCAAATCTCGGTTGTTAACTATGTCTGGAGCAAGGCATCTTTAAATAGTAGGCACTTTTTTGGTACATTAATTTTCTCACCCTCAGAAGCAGAAAATGTAATTCTAAGTGTCACTTTGTGTAAGGCTCTGTTTACTTAAAATGCTATTTACAGCCTAAATATCTTGTTCAAACTGATTAACTATAGTGGTGTTTAGAACTTTTATATAATCTATTTATGATGGTTAATGTTTTAAGAATTTTGTTCTTTCCTGTCAGGTTATGGTTTAGGAAATCTATCTAACTGGCAATAAAATGTAGGGCTCTCAAAGCAAACCTTGAAAAGGCTAACTCAACCGTATTCCAGAAGAGCTTGAAATGTCAAATATAAGCCATAACTTGGTGTAGAGATGGAAGTACAGTCACAGAATGTAAACACTTCTCCAAGAGTTTAAGAATGGAGAGCCCAAGCCAAAACAGCCATGCGCAGACCACAATGTCCCAGTGTTGACCGAAGAGTTATCTTCATTTATGATTCAACTTGACTCACCACATGCTGGCTAAATAGCTTGGTATCCAAAAAATCTTTTAGAGTGCATAATAGCTAACTATTTGTGATTAAAATTGGTTATCTTGTTTAGAATTTTCACAACAATAATCCAAAGAGATAACAAATGGTGATAATCCCATATTTTTACAGGAGTATAAGGGGAAACTATCCCACTAAAGAAATACATGTGGAAGAACATCAATTAAAATTGTTGAAGTACTATTATCAGGTTCCATTTTCAGTTATGGAGAGCTAGTTTTCTGAGACAATCAACTTCTTTCTGCATTTAGAATATCTTATAATCCCTACATTTAAATTTAATACTATTCTATTTAGAATTGAAAAAAAATATTTCCCAGTGAGATCTTATTCTTTTGGCAGTAGGTAATTGCAGAACAAATAGGACTCTCTAACATAATTCATGTAAAAAGTTTGAAAAGAACTTTCAAATAAATAAACGAGTATAATTGTGACATAATGTTACAAGCAAAGTATCAAAATTTCTAAACCTTGAGTCATTGGGACTATAGGAGTCAGAGGTTTCTCAATAAAAATGGTGAAAATGACAGGTGAAATGACATTAGAGATTCATTTTTGTCCTTGATTCTCTCAGTCTCTTATTCTCCTATTTTGAAAGCTACCATAAAGATACTCTCCACATATTCTTGCTTCTCAAATACCTGTTACTAATAATTTTTTTCTGTGGGCAGATCTTCCCCAATATTTAATATTTTCATTGTCTTCTTTCCCTGACTCCCACCACCATGAACATAAAAATAAAGACACATAGTCCCTAGCAGCTGACACAGTGGATAACGTGCTGGCCTGTGAACCTGAAGGTCACTGGTTTGATTCCCAGCCAGGGCACATAACCAGGTTGCAAGCCAGGTGTCCAACCAGGCCCATAGCTGGAGGCAGGTGAAAGGCAACCATGCATTGAAGTCTCTCTCTCTCTCTACCTCTCTTCCTTCCCCTCTCTCTAAAAAGTAATAAATAAAACCTAAAAAAATAATACAGATGCATTTTAAATAAATGACTACATTCTTAATTTATGAATTTAATTTTGCTGGAGAAAGACATAAATAATTCAATATAACTTAGATTTTCTTGTTATTTTTTATTTGGGTAATTGCTATAAAGATGATTACATGTAAAGGGATACAGCTATTAAGTCCTGATTCAACATTTTCCCTTTAAAACACAAACCAACAAATGATTATTGATTATCTACTATGGATGGAGCACTTTTATAGGATATTTTAGGATAAATAAGGAAGAAAACAGATAAAAAGAATTTCTTGCCACATTTTAGTGGAGAAACAGAAAACAAATTTAAAAACTATAAAATAGGCAAGAAAATGGCAAATGCTATGTACAAAAAATCATACAAGAAAAAGAAAAATAGAGAAGGACATCAAGAGTGTAGATTTAGAAAAGGAGGATTCAGGAAGCAGTATATAACAGAGGGAGCAAGCCAGGCTTTATTGAGAAAGTAAAATTCATGCAAAGATTTAAAAGAGATCTTGAAATTATCCAAATGAATATATTTCAGGAAAGAACTTTGCAGGTGGAGGAAACAGCAAGGACAGTAGAAGACAAGGGAAGGAAATAGCAATTAGAAGGAGCTCAGGGAGTTCTGGGGACTGCAGAGACATTTAGAAGATGAGGTCAGTGTGGTTACAAGGGATGTGCAGGGCATATCCTGTGGGGTCTTGAAGCACCTTTGAGAATTCTGACCTTTCCTCTGAGAACAGTGGGAAGCCACTGATGGATATAGAGCAGGTAGTGATATAAAATGACTCATTTTCAAAAGAGCACTCAGGCTGTTGTGTTGGGAAGAAATGGCTAGGGAACAAGTGTAGAAGTGGGGAGCCCATTTGAGGGGATACTGCAGCAATATGGGTGAGAAATAATAGTGTCTTAAACTAGAGAGATGGCCATGGAGGTGGTGGGAAGGAGTTATATCCAGGAGGCAGACCTAACAGACTTCCTAATGGCTTAGATGTGGGCAATGAGATGATTGCATTTAGAATATAATTGCCATCTGACTTCCAGCCAAGATGGAGATATAAGTAGATATGTTGCATCTCCCTACACAACTGAGAAGGAATACAATTACTTCAAAACTATAGACAACCAGAAATTACAGAAAATTGAGCTGCACAGAAGTTCAACAAACAAAGACACAAAGAAGAAATGCTCATCCAGACAGAGGCCCCCAATGTCCTAAAACATCCCCAGATCCACCCACTCTGGGAACCTTGGCCAGGGCAACAGTTAGAGAGGCACCAGTCCCATGCAAGAAGTGGGAGATGTGCCTGGAAAAGGGATGAGTGCTGTGCATGTGGTATTGTTCCCTTTCAGACCCCTCCCCAACATACAGTGCCACAACATGGTGAAATCGGTTGCCCAGGACTAATAAGTACATAAGGCTCCACCCCTTACAGTGTAACAGGTGCTCTACCTCAGAAACAGAGGCAAACACAGATGCCTGTCAAATTGAGGAGACAGAGAAGTATGACCCGAAAGGGAACATATCAAGCTTCTAGTGAGAGAACTAAGTCACGAGGAGATAGCCAACTTAACAGGCATGCAGTTTAAAGCACTAGTGATAAGGAAGCTCACAAAGTTGACAGGTATGCTTGAGTATGGCAAACACAGAAGGAAAGAAGTGAAGGCTATGCTAAGTGAAATGAAGAAAAATCCTTCACATGAAACCAATGATGAAGGGTAGGAAGCTAAAGTTCAAATCAATGATTTGGAACATAAGGAAGTAATAAGTAGTTAACCAGTACAGAATAAAGAAACAAGAATTGAAAAAAAAAAAAAAAAAAAAGAGGAGAGGCCTAGGAACCTCTAGGACAACTTTAAACATGCCAACATCCAAATCATAGGGATGCCAAAAGAAGAAAAAGAGCAAGAAATTGAAAACTTGTGTGAAAAAATAATGCCAAAGATTAAAGATAAAGAAAGAATTTTAAAAGCAGCAAGAGAAGAGTGTTATCTACAAAGGGGTTCCTATAAGCCTATCAGATAATTTCTCAAAAGAAACTTTGCAGGCAAGAAGGGCCTGGCAAGAATACTCAAAGTGATGAAAAGAAAGAACATACAACCAAGGACCTATTCTATCCAGCAAAGCTATCATTTAGAATGGAAGGGCAGATAAAGTACTTCCCAGACAAGGTAAAGCTAAAGGTATTATTATATGAAATGTTAAAGGAACGTTCTTAAGAAAAATAGGATCAAAATTATGAACATTAAAATGTAACAAACTCACTATTATCAATAGCAGAACCTTAAAAAATAAAAATAAAAACACACTAAGCAAACAACCAGAATAGGATCAGAATCATAGGCATAGGGATCATAGGGAAGGTTATCAGCTGGGAAGGGAAAGGAGAGAAATGGGGAAATGGTGCAGGATTTGGAAACATAATTGGTGGGTACAAGATAGATAGAAGAATGTTAATATAGGAATGGGTGAAATCAGTGAACGTATGCACAACCCATGGATATAAACTAAAAGGGGTGGGATTGCTGCAGGGAAGGGATCCTGAGTGAAGGGGATCAAAGGAAAAACAAATTGGGACAACTATAACAGCGTAATCAATAAAATATACTTTTAAAAAGAATGTAATTGCCATCAACTGAGTTAAAGAAAGCTGGAGGTAGTTCACTATGCAAGGCATAGATAAGACGAGTTCATTCTTGGATGTTTTACTGTTGAGGTATCTATTTGAAAACCTAGAACCAACTTGAGGTAAACAGTTGGATAACGTGCCCTGTACTTTGTATATAGATTGGACTAAAGGTATAAATTTTGATGTTATCAGAACGCAGATGGTATTTAAGCCATACTTAAATATCAGGTCTGTCCTGAAAATATTGGCGATGCAAACTGTTTCAATTATATTGGCATTGGCTTGATACATTTTGGACAGACCATGTACAATTGGATGAAATATTCAAGAAATGAGTATAAGTGAAGAATGAGAGCATCAAGGGTTGAACCCAGAAGCACAGCAATGAGAAATAAATAAATGACTCACCGAAAGAAAGGGAGAGAGAAAGAGAAAGAAAGAAAAGACAAATTAGCAAAGGAGAATAAAAGAGTAACAAATAAGATGGGAGGAAAATGCAAACTGTATGGTCAAATGAGAATCTGGTCAAGGAAGATGAAGCACCACTAAATGTTGCTCTGAAGCCAAGTAATTCATAACATGAGAACCCGAAAGTGACCATTAGTCTAGCAGTATGAAGGTTAATGGCTAAGCTCAACAGCATCAATTTGTGGTTCCATACTGGGGTCAAAAGCCCAATTTGAGTAGCTTTAAACCCAATATGGGAAATAGAAGTTGGAGACAGCACACAGGGACATCTCTTCTGAAAAGTTTTACTTTAAAGGGGAAAAAAGAAATGTAATGTTATCCAGCAGAGGTAGTATAGTTAAGAGAAATACTTGCTTAAGATGAGAGAAATAATGGCACAAAATAATTAAGGAGAGAGAATGCAATAATACAGGAGAGTTGAGTCAATGGAAAACCATCTCTGAGTAGACATAAAATGGTTGGCATCAAGCCCACAAGGTGTAGACTATATGTGAAGACAAGAAGCATGGAAGGAAGAGCATTGAGGTACAGGCTCTGTTGGTGGGGATGTGGTGGTGGATAGCAATAGAAATTCTCTCTGGATTGTTTCTTTGTTGTTGTTGTTGTTGTTGTAGTAGTAGTATTACATTTATCACACACACACACACACACACACTACTCTCCCCTGTTCCACTCTCCCCATTTCTTCTCCCACAGTCAATCCCATATGTTGTCCATGTCCATGGATCATCCATACTAGTTCCCTGATTAAACTGTTCCCCTTCTTTGCCTCTTTCTCTCCTTTCCTCTTCTCTCCTTCACTCTGCACACTGAAAGCCTGTTTCTTGTTTTCATGTCCCTGGTTCTATTTTGTGTATTTGTTTGTTTTGTTCATTAGTCTCCTGTATTGGGTGAGATATATGGTATTTGTCTTTCACTGACTGGCTTATTTTACTAAATATAATACTCTCCAATTCCATCCATGTTGTCGCAAAAGGTAACAGTTTCTTCTTTCCTTTGATATGTAATATTGCATTGTGTAAATGTACGAAAGTTTTTTGATCCATTCATCCATCGATAGGCACCTAGGCTGTTTCCAGCACTTAGCTATTGTAAATAGCACTGCTATGAACATACAGGTGCATATGTTCTTCTGAATTGGTGTTTTGGGGTTGTTTGGGTATAATCCTAGCAGTGGATTGCTTTAAATATTATAAACTGAAAGTGAGTGTGGGAAAGGAAGTTTTGAGGAAAGAGGATAGGTATTGAACAATTTTTTTAAAAAGTAGAATGAATGAACTAGAGATGTGTCTTGTGATTGACTAATGACCTGGTTTGAACATTATTTAAAAAGTTACCACACTAGTTTAAGAAAATTCATTCTCATGATCATTGAGTAGCAAGAAGCCTAACTCTACTATAGCATTAGAGTTGGCATTCTATTTATTTACAATTTCTTATATGATATTTCAGACATAAACAAAATGGAGGAAATAGTATAATAAATGTTCAAGCACCCACCATCCAATTATAAGGTCAGTCATCATTCATTAGTTTTCTATTCTCTTTCCTTCTCTTTTATTTTAAAGTATATTATATATATATAATAATATATATATATATATAATATATATATATAGTATAGTCTCTATATCGTGTTTTCTTATCCATTCTGCTATGCTTTGTCTTTTGATTGGTACATTTAATTCATTTACATTTAAGGTTATTATTGATACTTATTTAATGTCATTTTTCCCTTTGTACCTGTGTTCCTCTCTGCCTCTCTCTGTTGATAAATTTTAAGACTGTACTTCTTTCATTCTTAAGATTAGTTAGCCATAGTTTATACAGTTTAATTTTTAATAATGGTTTTAACAACCTGCTCAAAAGAGTACAATTAACAATCAGCTCTCACATGTTGGTCTAAGCCAGCTCCAATTCACCACTTCGTATATTCCATTGACATTTCTTTAATTAGGTCATATGAATTTTGATTTTGAGCCCCTGGTAGAAACAAATCCACTGCCTTACTGGTATTATATTTTATTGGCTGGCAAGTTAGCTATGAATTAATGGCCTCAAACATTAAGCCTTTCATAGATTAAAAAAAACAAAACAACTACTTTAGTATGGTTACATTTTAAGACTATAAACATATTCATAAAGGTGCCTCTTGCAGAAAAAAAATAATAATTTGGCTATATCTCAAGGATTTTTAGGACTTGAGAAGACTTGTTTCAAAGGAGATATTAATGAATTTAAGAAAAACTGACAAGTACTTAAACTTTAAAATGCTGTATTTACCAGCTGGTTACCATATGCAAGTCACCACAGGTCCAATCATAAGTGGTTTTCTATGGTCAGAGTGGAGACTTGCAGAGCATAAGTTTGATATTTCCACCTTCTGCTAGATATTTATGATTTATCAAAGAATTTACACTTTTCAGAGATTGGTCACATCCTCTCCCTATTCTTCTCAATGTGGAGCTCCAAGCAAGTTACTAGAACTTGATTATAACTGAATATGAGAATAAGCCCCCAAGCCATCTCTGGTGAAATATATCTCACGGACTTTTGTATATCCATTTTTCCTTGTTTTTAATATAATTCAGATTTTCTAAGAAACGTTGCATACTGCCAGAAAAACTTTTGAAAAATCTTGAACTTCACTTGATAGCTAACCAAGTGAATAATGCTTAGCACTTCTAAATTTCAACATCAGGCAGGTGAAGACTATTAGAACAAGCAGCCAGTATACTGAAATTATGGCAACGCAGAGTGAAATTGAAACTTGCATGGGGAATATCATTTACATATATCATAGGACTGACCTAGGATAGGCATCCTTGAGTCTACCCAAATATTCTTCCACCTGTTAAATGCATTAAAACAAAACTTTTGGCTGAGAGAAAGAATTAAAAAGTTTATACCCTGGGTATATTTTTAGTAATATTCATCAGACAAAATAAAAGAAATCTTTTCACATTATGGCTCATGATCCAGAAAAAACAAGCAGCAGCACCTTCATTCTGAAGACTTAATAAAGTGGTTTTGTTTGATAAAAAAAGAAAAAAACACCCACTAAAATATGGTCATGGAAGAACTTAAGGCAAGAAGCAGGTCAATACTGTCCAGTACAGCAATCAATTCAGCACCTAGAAAGAAATTATTCAGAAAGAAAGGAATTACCATGTGAATGATGTTCCTGCACAATTTCTACATATGCTGCCTTGCATTTTTATCAAGGCAACAAACATAAACCAGCGTGAGAAAGCAGGTGCCTTTTTCCCCCAAATCTTTTGAACATCAGTATTTCCCAGCAGTTAACTGCATGTGATAATGACCAGAGCACAGAAACATTTTGATTTAGATCCAAACTCTTCACCCAGAAGCAGTATTTTTGTTGTATATTTTAAGCTTAGAGCTTTTGATCCAGATTTCATTATATGGCAGATCATTTAAATAAGAAGACAAGGAGGTTGATTGAAGGCGAACTTCGTAAGATGTTGGAGTCTCAAAGAATATTTCCGCTCAGAGGGATTTCTTTTTTTGGAGCCAAATTCAGATCCCACCTACTGAGTTAAAGCGATTAATTATTAACCACAGACATATTAAAATTACAAGATATCAGGTTGACAGCACATTACAATGAGCCTTCAAATTGTGATTTCCCAACCTAATGATGATGATAAGATAGGACTGAATGGCAAATTGCTATTGCTTTCAGTTGAAAATTTGAAAGTGCTGTGCGCTGATCACTTGCTATAGAGAACTGCTATTCATTCAGCAGCACTCCTAGCAGAAATAAATGCAGGGTCTTGTGTGGTGGCAGCTGAGATGTTAATTCACAAGACAGCAAGCAGAGAGAAGCTGCTAAGTGGCACAGTGGGTTAATGACGCACTACAGTGCTTCACCATGGGAGACATATGGGTTGATTCTGGCATTGTTCACAAGTGAAAATTGGTTTACCAATCTTAGCTTGGTCCCTAGTGGACAGTTGTCCTTGTCCTAGACCTCCTCAGATGTTGTCCTAATTTTCTGCACAGGAGAGGTTGAAGTGTGGAGCAGGAGGGTTACTTATACAAGTGCAATTGGCTTGGCAGAGTCAGAGGAGGAAATGGGCCCACTATCCTCCCTCCCTATTTTCATTCCGGTCCCTGCCAGTATCTCATTTTCACAAGCATGAAAATCCACTCAGAACAGCAAAGAAAGAAAGGCAATAAACAAGGCCAATTTCCTTTCCGATAAAACTACA
The DNA here is from genome assembly GCA_004026585.1 of Noctilio leporinus. Taxonomy (NCBI): domain Eukaryota; kingdom Metazoa; phylum Chordata; class Mammalia; order Chiroptera; family Noctilionidae; genus Noctilio; species Noctilio leporinus. The sequence continues at coordinate 22,756 of PVIW01003430.1, read as the reverse complement.
TCCCCGAAGAGCTAAGAGGTTTAGCATTAATTTATTAAAAAGGGAATACTTGTTTGCAATAGGTCGAGCCCTTGATATAGGATCCTCAAGAAAAAAAGCTTAAGATTGTAATAGCTTAGTCAAAAATATGCATTTGTCAGAATAGTTATATGATATGATTGTGTATTACTCTTATCAGTATACTCATGCTTTTAGTATCAAGAGAATGTGTGGAATAATATTTACAGTTTTAATGTATTCCATGTTTAGAAAACCATTTTTTTCACATTAAATCAAAGCCTTTCTTTTATAGACAGTTACTTAATTTACTCCCTTATGAGAGAAACACTTAAAATTGCAAATAAAATAAAATGAGAAAAATAAGTTTAAAACAAAAACTTTATACATAAGGAGGAAATAGAAGGAAATTATAGAAATAGATGATACTAAATTTTTTCCTAATTCAGAAATTACCAAAAGGTATGGTACTATAAATGATGCATTGATAGAAGAATGAAATGAAATATATAAAAGAGTAAAGAGATATATCTATAATAAGAATAGTAATTTAACATTTAATGAAAATTAGAGGCAAATATCTATAAAAATACTTTAAAGTGATAATAAATGAAAAGTAAAATACTAAAATAGTCTGAATTTCAGGGTGTTCAGATATTTTCACCCTCTATAACTATTATTTTCTTAAATTATTGACTATACACTCTCATTAAATACACCTTCAACTATCATTCCTTTTAATATTTTTTAACTTTTAACTGATTTGGGGAATAGTTCATTGAGTCAATATTAAAAGAATATATTTAGTAGGTAAATACTTTAGACAGGAGAATCTATACACTAAAACCCTTTTAAAAACTTTAAAAGAAATAAAGATAATAGAAATAAGATAACCAAAACATTTTTTCTTTCTGTATTCTGCTGAAGCGTCATCATTTACAGTACTATTTAGAGCATTGGCAGTGCTACATGGGCCAACTGCTACACCAGATTGTTATCTTTCAAAGTGGTCTCTCTCAGGACAGTGGCCACATCCAGCATAAAACCAGCTCCCTAAAAGTGGCACCCATTTTGAGGAGAGATGTGGAGGAATATTCTCCCACTGGATTCAGTCATGAACAACAGTGTCGTATATTTACACAGTGCAAGAGACATTCTGCAGCATGTGACTGTCCATCCTTTTACTTCATCTGACATACTTGTTCCATTCTGGTCTTCTTGTCTTCACCAAGAGTAACATCAACACTATTTGATTTCTCCAGGTTCTCTAATCATTTTTCCTGATCTATCTCATACCCCATGCTTTTTTAAAAGTTCTAAAGACCAGTATACCTGTTTTCTACTAAAACAGAAGATAATCTGGATAGAATCGGAGAATACTATGCTTAGTGAAATAAGCCAGGCAGTGAAAGACAAATACCATATGACCTCACCTAATACAGGAGAATGATGAACAAAACAAACAAGCAAAATAGAACAGAGGCATGGCAGTGACAGGGTGGGAGGGGGTAAGAAGAGAAAGGGAAAAGGAAGGGGAAAAGTTTAGTCAAGGAGCTAGTATAAATGACCCATGGGCATGAATGATATATAGGGATTGAATGTGGGACAGAGGATGGGGAAAGTTGGGCAGGGGAGAGCAATGGGGGAAAAATGGGATAAATGTAATACAACAACAATAAATTAGTTTTAAAGAGAAAGAACAAATTATGAATTTTAAAAAGAGAGAGAGAAGATAATATCTTAGGTCCTAGCAAATGGACAATTGTTGTTTGATAAGGTTTCATAATATAGGACAAGTTATAAATACTGTATGAAAGAACCCACAAAGGAGGCCAACATTCAAGATCAAGAACTAATTTAATTAGAAGGCAAATAGAGAAAATGGAATAATTTATTAAGAGGGAGTTTAATTAATGCAACTTAAAACATGGCAGACCATTTGTATGTGAAATCACAGTCATAGAATGGATAATTGTGGAGCTAGACTATCCTTTAAATTCTTCTAAGTCTCAACCTATTTAGGCATCAAGAAGTTATTTTAGGGGTAAAAGAGAATATACTTAGTAGAAAACACCTCAGACAGGAGAATCAAATAGAAGGTGAGACATTTATAAAACCACATTAAAGTAGAAGAAACATTCAAATGCAAAATTGTTTAAACAAATAACTTATTTTTTCTAAAGATGGTAGACACATCAAGTTCACATTTTCCTTTATTTGGAATTTAGGCTTATTCTCTCTAAAAACAGGAATGTTTCATGAAGCAAACACTATCCATTACTCACATCCAACAAGATTAATTCATTCATTGTCTATTTGTACCCTAATTCCCACTCCTGTTTCTATATCTACAGCAAATTTACAAATTAGATTTCAAAGTTTAGTTCTCACATCAGTCTAATTTCCTCTTTGGATTACCTTCACCATCTTGGCTCATTCAAATCTTTTTTTTTTCTTCTATTCATACATAGAATTTTATTTCATTATTTATTTTATTTCCCTCTTTCACATCCATCCACCCTCTTGGCCCCTGCCCTGCAATCACTACACTGGTGCCCATGTCTATAAGTTCTATTTCTTTTATTCCCTTATTAGAAGGACACCTTTGGTCAACAGTTGTCTCTTCTTCCCAGAACAATTAATTCATTAGGAATTATAAAGCAGCCAAAATCCTTGCATTGGAGTTCTTATCTGACTATATGTTTATGCATTCTTTGTGTGTATTTTTCTAGTCTCTTCAAATGAACATTAAGATTAAAAAATCATTATGACGGAGTAGTTTCACAATAAACATTTTGAGATTATATTTATCTTTTGACTTCACATGTTTATTTTGATACTACACCAGGACACTATACACATGGCTTTGCCCAGAGAAATAGCTTAATGCAGCTATGTTTGAATGAATGCTCACCATAAAATAATTATAACTTCTCTTTCTCTGTTAAAAGATTATCTTCCCCAATTCTAATGCGATATTTAAAACCTTCATAAAATTGAAATGAAACATAAAGTAGAATCATTTAACTTTCTACTATTAATCTGAAGATGATAGCCTAAAAAAGTAGTGAGCCTGCATCTGGATTTTAAAATACTTCAGTTAACACTTTTTAAATTATGATACTATTCAAATGCAATTTTGGGTTATTTCAAAATAAATTGTGACAAATTTGAAAAAATTTAAGCCCTTCAAGAACATTCCTATACAAAGCATTAGATAATAGTAATTTTTGTTTAATTTTAGGCAAAGTAGGATGCCCAATTAGAAATATTTATGCATCAAAGCACTTGAACAGACAATTCAACCTAAATATATCCAAAAGTTAGATTATCTGAACACTGAGCTATTAAGAACCTGTAGCTGCAAACTGGTGGTACTTTGTTCATGTGCATTTTTCTGGTACAAGTGATTTTAAATAGAAGATTACCGTAAATAGAGAAGTTATTCATAGAAGGATAATTGTGCTGCAATAACACAATGCTTGAAAAAAAATATATATCCTTATGTATTTTTTGTTTATACCAATGTTGAAAACTGAATGAAGTCAAGCAAATTACTATGTGCCTCTCCATTTTATCTTGTCTGTTTAGAACCACCCAATTTATTTCACCTAAAATAGAAGAGAGTCATCTTCTCATAAGATGCTCCAATTTTGAAGGGGTAAGTGCTATTCCTGCCAGTCTCAAACTTCTATGGCTCTCTTTCAACATCTAATCTTATAAGTTTCAACTTTATCTTTCTCTAAGAAACCAGATAGTGAGAGGAAGGAAGAAATGAACAAAAGGAAAAAGGACAGAAGTAACAAAAGGAAAAACCTCAAAAGGGAAAGGGCTGACCACTAGTGATACAACACATTCTGGGACAGGTATCCACCAGTACTGCACTATAACTGCATTATACTAGGGATAGTAGACAGCGGACTGAGGACACAGTTTTTTTTGTGTTGTTGTTGTTTGTTTTTGTCTATGAGCAGGCATCTAGTCTCATGGATTGCTTCAAAAATATGTTGTCATAAACAAAAATAGCAACAACAACCATAAAGTGGGCTATAAACTTTCTGAAAGACAAGGAAAAATAAATATTGCCTGAAATGATGTCCTACAGCCAAGATGACCAACCTGTGTGCTGTGATACACCTGGATGCTGATGACAGAATAGAAATGGATAAAATTTATCCTTCTCAGCTCTCAGGGTAATTGAGTCTAACATTTAAGTCTTTAATCCATTTTGAATGTATTCGTGTGTGTTGCATGAGAAGGTGGTCTAGTTTCATTGTTCTGAGCGTATCTGTCCAATTTTCCCAGCACCAATCTATTAAATACACTATCTTTAGCCCATTGTATGTGCTTGCTTCCTCTTCATAGTCATATATTTATTACCTATAAAGCTATGGATTTATTTCTGGGTTCTCTATTCTGTTCTATTAGCCTACATGCCTGTTTTCATGCCAGTACCATGCTGTTTTGATTACTACATTTTTATAGTGTAGTATATTATTAGGTGGTGTGATTCCTCCAACTTTATTATTTCTCAGATCTCTGTTACAATGTGGCTCCATATAAATTTTTGAAATATTTGGTCTAGTTCTGTGAAATACATCATTGGTATATTGATAGTAATTGCATTGAATTTATATATTGCTTTGGGTAGTATGGACATTTTAATGATGCTAGTTCTCCCCATTCATAAACATGGTATGTGCTTCCACTTATTTGTATTTCTTCAATTTCCTTCTTCACTATCTTATAATTTTCCAAGTACAGGTCTGTTACATCCTTAGTTAGATTTATTCCTAGGTATTTTATTCTTTTTGAAGCAATTATGAATGGGATTTTTTCTTAATTTCCCATTCTGATATCTCATTATTGGTATATAAAAATACAACTGATATCTGGATACTAATTTAATAGCCTGCTACTTTACCAAATTCATTTATTAGTCCCAGTAGTTTCTTGGTGGAACTTTTAGGGTTTTCTATGTACAATATCTTGTCATCTCAAAATAAAAACAGTTTTACTTCTTTCTTTTCAATTTGGATACTTTTTTATTTTTTTCTTTTTGTCTGATTGCTTTGACTAGGACTTCCAGTAGTAGGTTGAAAAAGAGAGGTGAATGTGGACACCCCTGTCTTGCCCCCAATAGTAAGGGTAACACTGGTAGTTTGGGCCCATTGAGTATGATGCTGGCAGTGGGTTTGTCACATTTGGCCTTTATTATGTTTAGGTATGTTCCCTCTATTCCCACTTTGCTGAGAGTTTTTATCACAAATGGGTGCTGGATTTTATCATGTGCGTTTGTTAACATCTATTGGTGTGATCAAGTGGTTTTTATCCTTAATTTTGTTTATGCAATGTATTACATTTATTGATTTGTGGATGTTGTACCAACCTTGTATCCCATAATAAATCCCACTCAATCATGGTGTATGATCATTTTGATGTATTGCTTTATTCAGTTTGTTAATAATTTGTATTTCATCAGGGAGACTGGCCTATAACTTTTTTTTTTATAGTGACTTTATCTGGTTTTAGAAGTAGGATAATACTGGCCTTGTAAAATGAGCTTTATTTCATAATTATTTGCATGACATTGATATCCAGACATTTGTGATAGTAGGTTGAAATTTATAAAAGATGCTTCCTAGCCCTCATTCATGAAGGCCTAGCTGAAAATATAATGGAATAATATTGTCCTAAAATGGATCATTGCAACACCTGGGCCTTCCAAATTTCTCAGGCATGAAATATTCTAAAATATGAGCTAAGTCCTGCTCTCAGTCATACTTTTAAACTTAATGGAATAACTTTACACCAAATGGCATGTTTCTAGTTGCAGATTAGTCAGTCACATTTTCTATTTGCTTAGGTACATCACACACAAGGATACCACATTTTTTCCCTTAAAGCAGTCACTGCAAACCCAAATCTTCAGTTAGTCTAGCTAAAAGCCAGCAAGTATAGGTGAGTCATGTAGTATGTATATAGTATTTGTATATAATTAAGGACTCTTCAGGGTGATGTGACAACATTAAGATGCACCTTTTATGGAGCCAATTGTGTATGAGAATTCAACATCTCAGAGGATGCAAACAAATTAAAATATGGTAAAATAACCATTGTTTCATGTCTAACACAACTGGTAACATGGGCTCACTCACTACATTTATCCAAATTAGGTAAACACACACTTTTAAAATGGTCCGTAATCAGTGATTAAGGCTGCATTACTAAAGTAGTGGTTTGTGCATGTCAAGAACAATGTAAGTTTGCATTATTATTCATGTGTTTATCTTTGAACCATAACTGAGGATGTCAGCAAGAGTTGTTTGGTGAAATAATTCACCAAATCTTCCTCATCTTGTCCTTTGTATTAATACGTAGCATGACTCACACTCTTTCTTGTGCAACATTTTCAAAGGATATGTATATAAATTGTGTAAATGAAAATTAATTCTGAACTAATTAATGGAATATTACTTCCTAGAGAAAGAAGATTAAATGTAAATATTAAAATATGAAAACAAAATTCCATATATTGCCAAGTAACATGTTAATAACAATTATAATAAGATATGATTAGATGTAGTTGATTCATTAAATTCTAAAGTAGAGTGTTTTGGGTCAATTTTGTATTTTTCCCTGAGCATATTACTAGATATATAGTTAGTACTTAACAAATGCTTATTAGAGTAGATTAATTATAGACATTTTAGATCTGTGATATTAGTAAATGAATAAAGTTTGAGCCAGTTGCTTCATTATCACATACTGTCTTTTAATAGCAGACATATTTTTTCACTGTTCAAGGATCATTTGGTATTTTAGTTGGTATGATACTTCGATAATTGGCTGCATTATTTATATGTAGACTTTTTTTTGACATTACATGGCAATGTACACTAATCTGATACAAATCTAAAGGTAAGAGCCTTAGAACATTAATACATTAGACATGCAATATTAGATTTATACATTGGATCCTAGGCTGTTACTGACTGGACAAAAAAAAATTTGAACTAGGCATATTTTAAAAAATATTTTATTTATTATTTTTTATAGAGAGGGGAAGGGAGAGAGGCAGAGAGGGAGAGAGACATCAATGTGTGGTTGCCTTCCACCTGCCTCCAGCTACAGAGCTGGCTAGAGACCTGGCTTGCAACCTGGTTATGTGCCCTGGCTGAGGAATCGAACCAGCGACCTTCAGGTATCGCAGGCCGGTGAACTAGGCATATTGGGTAAAGGAACCACAAGTTATATAACACACAGTGAGCACACATCTAATTTGAAGGGCAACTTAGTATGTGTCATACTGACAGTGGTGCCTTTCAGGAGGTGGAACAATTCCCCACTAACCAGGTTAGGACCACACAAGATAAGTATAATCCAGCATCAGGATTCAGATGCAGGGTTACTATAGATACAGATGAACTGTTATAATTTCTATCTTTAGGATATTAATGCTTTCAGTCACAGATCAGATAAAAGAGACAATATGTATAATCAACTAAAGTCCCTGTGTAGTCTTGATAGTGAGGTGGTACATTAGAAGACTTTAAAACTGCAAATCTTTCTGGTTCTCTTTAAGTGTATCTTTACTCTTCTTCAAATGGGTCTCTTCCTCAGGTGTCAGTCACCTTCACCACATTTGAGATTCCATTCTGTCCCAAGGTGCAAGGAGCACTGAGAAAGACATCTTCTTTTATTCCATAGAGCCCCCTAATTATGGGATGCACCCACATAATATTCTACATTATACTGTCTGCTAAATCTGCCACAAATAGTCCAATGGCCCAGGATGTGTAGCCTTTCAGTTTGATCATCTCAAAAGCACTGTTAACCACCTATTTGTGAACTTCTTTGCAATGTTCCTTATCTGCATCAGTGCCCAAATAGGTGCAGATTGTTAAGGGAGATGCTGCAACATTTACTCAACTGCATGCTGACACCCTAGAGTCTCCTCTATGCTCCCCAAGGACCTACCCATGACAACTTAATGCATTTTCTCCACAGGTAATGGAACTAAGTTTGAATCCAGATTGCAACCACTTCCAATAACATGGGTTTTTTTTTTTTTTAAGTTGCTTATCTTCCAAGCTACATAGCTCAAGGTATCCACTGCATTGGAAACAATAAGCAATTTACTTTGGGACTGTATTTTACAATATTAGAAATGATGAATTTAAAGATACTGGTGTTACGTTGGACTAAATTAAGACAGCTTTCTCCATCTTATTGACATGGCTCAGCTGTGATGATAACCAGCTTGGAGTTTGCAGTCATATTATATATAGTCTTTGCTAGAGGCAATATTTGGTATTCTAAGGAAAAACCTGCCATGTTGGAGATCCATCATCTCTCCCTTCAATTTGTCTTCTGTGACATAAACAAAAGCAAGCTTATCTGCCAAGTCCTTCATTAAGACACAGATGGCACCCTGGCTGGTGTGGCACAGTGGATTAAGCACAGGCCAGGCCCCAGGTTGGGAGCATGTGAGAGACACTTAATGGATGTACCTCTCTCATGTTTCTCACCTTCTCTTTCTCACTTCCTTCTCTCCTCTCTAAAAGTAAATAAATAAAATCTTAAAAAAGAAAATATACTAATGGCATAGGCCATGCCAACAGCACCAACACCAACTGTAATCTTATTCTGGGGACTTTGTTCTTCCTTAAGAAGATTCACAATCATCTGATCCTTGAGAGTTGCCATACCAAAAACCAAAAGTAATCAGTAGTGCACCGTGGGTTGACATCAGTGCCACATGGTGCTGGATTTGGACTTGGTGGCAGCTGCTCTGGTACAGACACAAATATATTTTAAAAGAACTTTAGATAACTGCATGAAATAACTTATTGAAAGTATTATTTTCTTAAAGAGGTAAGTGGGTTAACAGCTAGTACCACCCTGTAGAATAGGAATGATCCCTGAATAAAGGACAGGTGTGAAATGAGAATGGCTAGTTTGCAAACTGGTGCTTAGGCAAGTTCTCATAAATATTTGGAGACAATGCCACTTTTTAAGAGATTGTATTATTATTTTTAGAGAGGGGGAAAGAGAGGGAGACAGAGAGGGAGAGAAACATCAATGTATGGTTTCCTTTCACCTGCCTCCAGCTACAGACCTGGCTTGCAACCTGGTAATGTGCCCTGGCTGGGGAATCAAACCAGTGACCTTTGGGTTCACAGGCCATCACTTATCCACGGAGCCACCAGTCAGGGCTCAACAATGCCATTTTAAATTGTGTGGAATAAAGAACTCTTAAATCTCCTTTGATCTCTGCCTTAGAAATGGGAGACTGTATCAGAGACTCTAAAATCCCAAGAGTTCAAAAGTTCTCCTTCCATTATGCACTTTAAGAAAGGAGATAACCTTAAGATAGATGTAGTTATGACTATCCTTAACCCAATTTTAGTAAAAAAAATTAACTATTCATAACATGAAATAACTTGTACACATTGTTTATATTGGCTATAGAGAACGTCAGGAGTGTTATTTAAAATTGTAGCCCACATATTAACTTTAATACAAAAAATTGGGATTACTGTTAACAGAATTACTAAAGAGCAGGAGGTGCTCCCATCCAAGTTCAGACTTACCCTGACACTCAGAAGGCATTCCTTAGCTAAAAAGATGAACCCCACTTAGTTTCTCTACTCTCTGAAACTATCTTCTAATTATGCTCTATAGAAACATGTGCTCTTTTATGTCAAAAGGAGTTTCTGATGCATTTTTTTTATCACAAGAGACTATGATTTTCTGTTGATTTAGCAGACAAAAATGCCACAGATAGTTTCTGCTAGATGAACCTCTTTGTTATACCATCTGAAGGGTTTTGAAAAAAAATGTCATATTCACCCCAAGACAGGAAAAGAAACATAACATTACTGATTCAATGTGATAGCTATTTCTAAGGCAGAATTAAAATAGCATAATTTCAGCAATTTACTTTTTTACACTAATACCATAGTTCATTATTTCATATATTGAAGCACTTTAGAACCTCTCTTATATGCTTTTAATCTATCACTTACTAGTTGGCAATTACTACTTCATCTTCAGTCTTTACACTCTTAAGAATTTGAACTCATAAAACAACATTATTCTTATAATTGTGTAAAAACCACATAAAAAGAAAAATTATTTTTATCAAGCCCCATTTGTGAACATTTTTATATTCATTATACATACTATACTTTAGCATGTTTTAAAATTAAGGTGGATTTGCATGCTCCTTTTGGAAAAGGGGGAGAAATAAATCATTCTCACAGGACTAAATGGAGAAACTACATTAAATGGGCTTAAAAAAATCAAGACAGCAGCTCATGTTGCAAAATATAGTTTAAAAGTGTCTGAATTAAAGTCAATGCCACCAGGGGCTCATGCCCCAATGATATAGAGTCATGCTACACCATGAACTTACTGGGAAATCAAAAAAGTCAATTCATATTAGAAGAATCAGGAGACATTGCAAAAAAATGGAAGTGATGACACCTGGAAAAGCCTTTTAATTTTGGTTAGGGCAGGGTTAAGCTCAGGTCTATGAAGAATTTCTATAAGCCATGTCAGTAGACAGTTCAAAGTTGATAGAAGGAGGGAGAAAGCTCAAAAATTACAAGATAACACTCAATGAAACAGGTACTGGTGTATAAGAAACAATGACAAATTAAAGAATACTGAAGTAGGAGCACTAGAAATAGTTACAAAAGCCACTTAGTCATTGGTAAAAGTGTTTTCCTGAAATGTATCTAATTAATGCTGTTTTCAATAGATCACTTACACATTTCTCTTCATTTCAAACAGCACAGTCTTAAAAGAATCAAGGTCCAATATAAAAATCTCATAAAGAGTAAATATCTTCAAATCTTGTTACAATTATGCAGGCAAAACATACTGTTGAAAAAGTAAATTTGATCATTGCAAATCTTTGTAATATAATTTTTATTTATTTTTATTTTTTAAAAGATTTTATTTATTATTTTTAGAGAGAGGGGAAGAGAAAGAGGCAAAGAGAGAGAGAGGCATCAATGCATGGTTGCCTTTCACCTGCCTCCAGCTATGGACCTGGCTGGAGGATGGAGACCTGGCTTGCAACCTGGTTATGTGCTCTGGCTGGGAATCAAACCAGCAACCTTTGGGTTCGCTGGCCGGCACCTTATCCACTGTGCCACCAGCCCGGGCCAATGTAATATAATTTTTAAAAGATTATATTTATCATTAGTCCTGTAGAATTTTGCCTAAAATTCTTGAAAATTTAACATTCATCCATGTATCAGTCAACAAACATTTGATTTGTTCTTTGGTTAGTATTGTCAAATTCTAGAAAATATAAAAATTAAATGTACATGATCATGTCTTTATCTTATAAGTGAGAGAAACAGATATTAAGCAAATAGTAACATAGGTAACTCTAATGTTATGGGTATAATCAGTGTTATGAGAGAAAACCACAGTGTACTTCACCTAATTTAGGATTATGAGCATGCAGAACACCACATGCAACTATATGCTTATTTTCATATAGAATTTTTTAACAAAATAATTTCTTTAATAAATCCTGAAGTTCCAGTGATTCTACTAGACAAGTATACCACTCTTTTTTTTTTTTGAAGATGTTATTTCATTCAGTAAATAGTTTGTTATTTGAGAAATATGTTAAAAATCAAGAAAAACATAAGGTAATATATTTTACCCTTTGTTTCCTCAATAAAGAAAGAATAACACTATTCATATATTTCAAGCTAGTTAGGGTAGTGGAAAGCATATGTTGGCATTTTTTCATTCAGAGGAAGTTTATAGAACATGGTCTTTACTTTGTGGTTTATTATCTTTATTTGAAATGAAATGTAGAAAGGTCCAACAATAATCAGGCAGCTTGCCATTGAGCCTGGAGCATTTCAAGATCCACAAAGGAAGAATGAATCATTCCCATACACCCTTAAACCACAGTTTCATATCTACCAATGATTTTTATAGCACTTGGGATTTGTTAATAGCTCATTAAGATGATTTCAACATTCAAACCTCCCATTTACAATTGTTTATATTTCACTGCCCCCAAAAGGATCAGTTAGCTCAGCCAAATCTTGATTCACATCCTACCACAAAGTATCCCCATTTCCACTTATTTTTGCTGGTTTGCATTATTCTTAGTGATTGACTATTGCACTAACAGGTCCAATTTTTATCTTTACCTGTCCAAATTTAGTCAATAATTGTCTAAGGCAGTAAATGTGGCAAGATAGCTGTCTTCCAGGCTCTGGACAACATGGAAAGATTTCAGGGATCTGTTAAATTACAGACAAGACCATGAAGGGTCATGGCCATCCCTTGCCTGAAATTAAGGAGATAGGGAAATTGAGACCAAATGCAGTAGGGCTGTATTTCAAATGAAAGGATTTCAACTTATGCTAATGTATGGCATCAATTTGAAATTCCTTAAATGAAACCACATGATTTCAGTTTTAAACAAGATCTATCACATTTAATGATCCAAAAGAAACCTTTGATTGAAATGCCATAGGGCAATTTAGTGCGAGTCCTACAGCATTGCTTTTTTTCTAAAACCAAGACTTGGGAAGCAATTAATGAAAATCAAGTGTGGATGCTATCACCTGTGTATTGACTCAATATCAAATAGTGTTTTTTTACATTTTTATTTATTTGCCTTTTTTATTGTTGTTCTTTTATAGTTGTCCTAATTTTTCCTCATTACTCATTACTTCCCTGCCCATTCCAACCTACCACTCCCACAGTCAACTCTCACCTCTACCCTACTGTCCAAATCCATGGGTCTTTTATACCTGTTCTTTAACTAGACCATTCTCCTTTCCTCCCTTCCCCTTTTCCCCTCCCCCCTCCCATCTGGTCACTGTCAGTCTGTTTTTTGTTTCTGTGCCTCTGGTTCTATTTTACTCATTTGTTTGTTCTATATTATTTTTTAGTTTGATAGTCATAGAAGGCCTTAGTAGGAATGGAAGTCCCTAGAAACAAAGTTAGTTTGAGGTTATCTCTCTAACTTGCAAAGGAAGAACACAAATAAATATATGTAGATACATGAAGCTGGCATTTATTGTACACAATATGTGGGACACATGTTAATTTTAATAATAATATCATATTGGATTTATATAGTAATATGCCTCCTGAAAACAAGAAATTCTCCATGTTGAAGAATAAATTGTTACCAATATTAGCAATCATGTTTATAGATGAAGACTTTCATGCACAAAAAATACATAATTTATCCAAGGTCACACATTTCATCAGCATTAAAGTCAGACAAGAATCTAAGTTTGCTGATTTATAATCACCTGTTCTATTCATTTGATTAAGAGTTCTTAACCCAGAGCCAAGAGCTTCAGGGACCTGTGAATATCTTGAAATTAAATGCAAAATGCCATCTATATGTATGTTTTTCTCCCCTGGAGAGAGGATCATATTCTCAAAAGGGGTCATGACATAAAATATATTAAATTCCACCTTATTGACTAGCCCACTTCAGTCCCAGATTTCACTAAAAAGGAATCATATATATTTCCATAATAAATTAGAGTTCGGCCATTCTTTAAATGGCACGTTAGTAGTTGGAATACATTAATGTAGCTTAGTAAATAACTTTGCAGGCAACAACTTAGATGATGGGAAATATGAATCCCTAATTAACTTTCACATGCTTTGACATGTATTCTTATCACATCATAGAATTCACATAGGCAAACGCTACACTTAAACATTTAATTATAATTCCTGACTTATAACTTTTAGCATGGAATGAAAAATTCATCATTTTATCTAAAATTGTTCAAAGCAGGAGGCAGAACATTTTTTTTTTCCATGAATGTGTAACATCAGATCAGCTGGTTTTTACTTATGAGAACAAAACTGAATTTGCTCATTCTCATTTTACCTTTTGGAGATTTTGTGTGCACACCTACCTACACACACACAAATACTATAGTTCAGAACATATAATAAAGCATTACATTTGTTTTACCTAATTTTCAGAGTGGAAATGTCATAGTCCATATTTGCATTTTAATGCTAGAAAGTAAAATTTAGAAAGAATTTAAATATTGATATTCATATGCACATACAAACCATTTGGATTTTGTTCTAAACTTAATATATTTACTACTGCTCCCTTGAAATAAAAAGGTGCAGCCTTTGTCTGAAATCTTCACATACCTTTAAATATATTTGTGCATACAAATGGAGATGTATGACTGAGCCATTCATTATCTCTTCACATTCATAATCTTTTAGGTTCATTTTAAATAGTAGTGTTGCCTTATCGTGTTATTCAAGGCAAGAAAGTCACCAGCACTCAGCTATACTTAATTTCTCCTAGCAATCACTTTTAAGGCCTTCCCAGGGTTTCTCAGACATGGGCATAATTTCAGGACTAACTAATTTATAAGTCAACCACCTGGAATCCATAGGGTTACCACAATAGCTTATCTGCCAGAGATCTCTAATATGTTTCTTCTCAAAACAAGAAAGTGTGTTTATGGCCATCATTGGGAGGCTTGTTCAGGTTTCCAGTGGAAGGGTAGAGGAGGTTGCTGCTTACATATGCACAGCTTACCCACTAAGCTACATCAGAGATGCAAGGCAGAAGGTTTTTATCCAGTGGAGTGCAGGGTTTGTCATTGCTGAGGGATTAACTTTTACTACTGTCCCCAGCTCACAATTAAATTAAAATATTCCCAGAGGTGCATAGGTCCTGGGTATAGACACTGGCTTAAAATTGACAAAGATTTTTTCCCCTTTATTCCAAATGGTGTGGGTTAGCTTTCTCCTATGGAAAATGAAAACAATCACTTCAATCTTTCCATGAGTAGTGGGGTAGGCAAGTGTAGTCATTAGCTTAAATAAAACTTAAAATTCAGTATCCAATCAATCCATAAATATAAAGATGATGAAGACAAGCCTTCTTCTGTGAGTCACATGAGCCATGTTAGTTCTGCTGCAAAGGCTTCCCAGCTTTTGTAAAGCAAAAAGCATGGTATCAGCTATCCGTCTCCAAGAATATGTCCCCTTTCAATTGTGGAATCTGTTATTACTGAGAAGCACACAAGCCAATATTTTTTGACTTTGAGATCAATGTCTGGACCATAGACAACAATAGAGAGAGTAAGGATTGCTAATTCCTATGATCAATGTCAGGATAGGAAAGACATAAAAAGGTCAGTGATAAATCAGAGGTTACTTATTGTTTGATCAAGGAATGCCTCACAGACAAAAAGGAATAAAAGGAACCTGGAATAGAGGCAGAATTGTTTATTGGTCAAGCTGACCGAAAAAGGCTCCAGAAATGGAAGGCAGACATCATTGTTACATTTTTGACAGCTGGGCTTTCTCTATTATCTTTATTTCAGAGATGGGAAAATGGGTTTCATTGGTGAAAGACAGTCTCCCTGGGACTAAAAGACAAATATATCTATATCTGCTTTTGTGCAGGTGGTTGCAGAAATCTCTCCTTCAACATGGGAATATTTTATTTATAAAGCAAGTAGCCCCCCAAAAATCAAAACTTACTTAGAAAATATAAGTGGCCAGAGATGTGTTTCTTGGCACAGATGACTTTACCAATTCAGCTAGTTTAGTAATGGCCACATGAATGAATTATAGCAGGTGTGTTTGAACAATTAGAGTCAAATGGAATAAGCCATGCCACTATAATTAGGCTCCTTCTTGAAAGGCAACACAATTTTGGTTCCCATTTAATGGTCATATTTTCCACTATATTTTTCACATTTTTTTCTTATAAAACTTCCACTTCATCCAAGATATGTATTTGCTGTCTCCTGAAGACATCTAGAGAGTGTGTGTGACCTTATTGTTTACACCACTCCTTATTCATGGATTGCCCTTCATAATGTCTCTGTGGGTCCCTATTATTTCCATTTCTATTCTGAATGAAGCCTTCCCAGAATGCTTCAGTCCTCTCTGATTTCTTCCTTGCTCTACAACCATAAGTCAGATTTCTGCACTTAGCATTTATGTACATCCTATTTTGTGGCAAATTCATTCATTTCCTCCTAACAATTTCCTAACTGGTATGGGAAGGGTCCTATATTAGAGTCAGGTGATTGTGTTACAAGTCTCTAATTTGCCACATAGTATATCTTTTCTGTTTAGCAAGTAACAGCCTTTCGAATCTTTACTCTCTTTTTAGTAAAATGAAAAGCAAATATTTTATTTCCTGTGCTAGGAGAACTGTTAGATTAACCTTGAAATAAAATTTATCATCATCAATAATATTACATTTTTAATGTTTTTGTTATTTTCCACTTAACATTATGAGCATTTTTGGAATAACAGTCTGGATTCCTCTGTGCTCCATCAACATCTTTACCAAAATCTATCCTTGCACTTATATCAATATAAAAAACTTCTATGTTTCTTTCTCTCTTACTAAACTAAAAACTCCCAATGCGAAACCTGAGTCCCATTTGCCCTTGAATTTACCCTAAATCTCTAGCACTTAGCTCCTGGCAAAAAATGCATTCATAAACTTGTGATAAACTGAACCAATTACTGTACATATCTTCATCAGATGGCACAATGCCTTGCATGTAGTAGGTTTAAATTGCTTTTTAGTTGAGTGATAAAACAAGGAATCATTCATTAACTCTGGTTTGTTTTAGAACTTCCTGCTTGAATTAATCCAAGCAGAATTAAATGACTGTAAATGTATATTGCAAACTTGAGAGCAACTACAAAAAAGGTTAAATGAGAAGTGTAATTCATATCCCGAAACAGAAGAGAATGTGGAATCATAAAATATTAACTTAAAATTACAAAGGTACACCAAATAGACACAATTATAGATAAAAAGAACAAGGGCAACAGAGAGAAAAATGGAAGAAATTGGTATATATTAATCCAATATCTCAATAATCACTTCAAATATCAATGGCTAAACACATCAATAAAGAGATAGACTATCATATCAAAGTGTCTATCAAAGTGACAGACAAATAAGACGCAATATATGTGGTCTACAAGAAACCCACTTTAAATATAAAGACACACACATACTCAAAGTAAAAAGATGAAGAAAGATATACCATGTTTGTAAACATTAATCAAATAAAAGCTGAAATTTCTGACAAAGCCCAATTCCAAACAAAGAAAATGATCAGGGAGGAAGAAGTTGATACAAAAGGATGAAAAGATCAATTGTCTAAGACAACAATTCTTAATGTGTGCATACCTAACAACAGGGCATTGAAATAACTAAGACAAAAATTAATAGGAAAATAGATGACTCCACTGTGATAACTGAAGACTTCAACACTGATTGGTCAATAACTGACAGATACTGAAAGCAGAAAAGTAGTAAAGGTGCAGTTAAACTCAACAACACTATCAATCAATCAGATATAATTGACATTTATTTATAGAATACTTCACCCAACAGCAGCTGAATACACATTTCTCCAAGTTCACATGGAATAGTCACCAAGGTAAACCACATACAGAGCCATAAAATATACCTTAAAATTTTCTTAAAGAATATAAATCATACAATATTTTCTCTCAGACCATATAAAATTAAATTAGAAATCAACAACAAAATGCCTGGAAAAAAATCTCCATTTCCAAATATTTAGAGATTAAACAACAAACTTCTATATGATAATGGGTCAAACCAGAAATCCTGATAGAAAAACTGAACTACCTGAAAATAAGGCTACAATATACAACTTATCAACATTTGTGGAGTACATCCAAATCAATGTTAAAAGGAAAGTTTACAACACTGAATATGTACAAGTATACATATAGGAAGAATGACCTAAAATCAACAATCTAAGTTTCCACCTTAAGTAAAGAATATAAAATTAAGTTCAAAGTAAGCAGGAGAAAAATAAAAATTAGAGCAGTAATCATTGAAATTGAAAACAGAAGTTAATAAATTAAAATGAAACCAAAACCTGGTTCTTTGAAAACAATCAAATGGAAAAATATCTAGCTAGGCTAAGATAAAAAGAGAGAAGACACAACTTTTTAAAACAGAAAGGCAAAGTCATTTCTGATCTCATGTACAATTAACAGATAATAAAAGAATTTCATTATCCACACATTTGAAAACATAGATAAAATGGATCAGTTATTTAAAGATAAAATCAACAAAACTTTTACAAAGATAAATAGGTCATATAAATAATTCTATGTTTATTTAAAATTTTAATTAATTATTAATAATCAATAACAGAAGGGAAAAAAAGCAAAAAACACCTGGCCCAGATGAGTTCACTAGTGAATTATACCAAGTATTTAAGAAAGAAATTTACCAATTTTATGCAATTTCTTCTATAATAGAAGCTGAGGAAATGTTTGCTAACTCATTCCATAAAGCCAATAATACCTTTTTTTAACTTTATTCTTATTATTGACACTATTACAGTTGTCTTCATTGCCTTCCTACTTTGCCTACCACCACCCAGCCCCTGCCTCACCCCCTTCCCCCTGGTATCACCTCACTATTATTTACATCTTTGTGTTACGCATATATGTTCTTTGGCTAATACCTTCACCTTTTCCATCCAGTCCCTCCCTACTCCTTTTCCTCTAACAGCTGTTAGTCTGTTTCATGTATCCATGCCTCTGTTTCTATTTTGTCAGTTTATTTTGTTCATTACATTTCATATATCTTAATACTAAAACTATACAAATATTACCCAAAAAACCACATACAAATAACTCTAATGAATATAGATACAAAACTCTTCAACAAAACAATAGCTAATCAAGTCCAACAATGTATAAAATGTTGTGTGTGTATCTATATGTGTATACCATATATTTGTATGTATGTATGTATATGTGTGTGTGTATAATGACCAAATGAGAATCATTCCAGGTATGCAAGGGTTATTCATCCTTTAAAAATCAATTAATATAATTCATCACATTAGTAGGCTGAAGAAAAAAAATATATCATAACAGAAGATGTGAAAAAGTATGCAATAAAACCTAGCACTCGGTTTTGATAAAACTATCAGGAAACCAGAAATAAGGGAGATCCTCTTCAACTTGATAGAGAACATTTACAAAAAACAACCTATAGCTAATATCATCCTCAATGCTGATAACCTAGAATCTTTCCTTGACAGATGAGAAACAAGATAAGGTTGCCCTCTCTCACACTTCCTCTTCAATATATTCTGGAAGTCCTAGATAAAATAATAACAAAAGAAAAGGAAATTAAAAGTACACAGATACAGAAGAAACTGAACTGTTTTTATTTGCATATGATGTGATTGTCTGTGTAAAAATCCCAAAGAATCAACAAGAAAGTTCCTGGAATTGATAAGTGATTATAAGAAAGTTGTAAGATACAAAATTAATATACAAAGGCAACTGCTTTCCTGTATATAGCAGCAATGAACAATTGAATTTTGAAATTAAAAACTATAGTGTTTTTAATTCAAACTATAATATAGTATATAGTACAGTCTATTATATGATCACTTCCAAAAATGAAATACATAAGTACAAATCTTATAAATTATGTACAAGATTACCATGAAAAAGAATACAAAACTCTGATGAAAGAAATCAAAGTAGGATGTCACCAAGTGTGGAGCCAGGAAGTAAAAAAAAGTGCACCTCTACACCACTAAGACAGTAAGTCAATGCAGACCAATCTAAGAAGCAGAAACAAACAAGAGTCACCTAAAATGTGGAGACAAAGAAATAAACTCTCAGCAAAAGGAAAGGAGGAATCCCCAGGAAGAGCACAAAATGAAATAGAGGCAAGCACACTATCAGACATGAAATTCAAAATAATGATGATAGAAAAGCTCAAAGAGCTTAGCAAGTTCAAAGAAAACTACAAACAACTCAAGGGGAACCACAAAGAACTCCAGGAAAGCTACAAGGAACTTGCTGAGAACTACACCAGCATTAAAAAGGATATAGAAACTATCCATAAGAGCCAGAGGGAAATGAAGAAGACAATTTCTGAATTGAAGAACACAGTAGAAGGAATCAAAAGCAGGCTAGACAAAGCAGAGGATTAGATCAGTGAACTGGAGGTCACTGTAGAAAAAATTCCCAAGCAGTGCAACAAAATGAAAAAAGACTGAAAAAGAATGGAAAGGTTTTAAGAGAGCTGCAGGATGACATGAAATGCAATAACATCCATATCATAGGGATACCAGAAGGAGAAGAAGAGGAACAAGTGATAGAAAACCTGTTTGAAAAAGTAATGACAGAAAACTTTCCTAACTTGAGAAGAGAAAAAGTCACACAAGCTCAGGAAGCACAGAGGGCTCCAATGAAGATGAACCCAAACAGGCCCACTCCAAGTTACATCATAATGAAAACGGCAAATTTCAAAGACAAGGAGAGATTCCTAAAAGCAGCAAGAGAGAAATAGTTAATAACTTACAAGGGGGCTCCCATAAGGTTATCAGCTGATTTCTCCACATAAACACAGCAAGCCAGAAGGGAATGGCAAAAATATTTCAAGCAATGAAAAACAAAGGCCTGCAACCAAGAATACTCTACCCAGCAAGGCTGAAATTCAAAATGGAAGGTGAAATAAGGAGTTTCCCAGACAAAAGAAGTCTAAAAGAATACATTTCCACCAAACCAGCATTGCAAGAGATGCTAAAGGGTCTACTTTAAGAAGATGAAGAAACAGAGACAGACAGGAATGCAGGTACAAAGGGAAAAAATAGATAATGAATAAGTATATATCAATAATAACCTTAAAGGTAAATGGATTAAATGCACTAATCAAAATGGTATCTGAATGGATAAGAACCAACTTTAACTTATGAATGCTTTAAAATGATCTTGTTATAAATAGATTTTACTAAATAAGTACAATTTTGTATTTTACTTGTATGTGCATTACTGCAGGTTAAATTTTCTTAGATTGCAATTATTTCACAAGATGGGAAAATCATGTTACTTGCAATAACTCTTAGAAAAACCAAATGCAGTTAAAGAAAAAGAAAAAGAAAAAATGTGGATGTATATTAATAGAACACATACTATCTTTCTTATTCACTATTACAAAATAGGCGTTTGTTTGTGGGTGTATAATATATAGATTTTGTTTGTAATTTATGTTTTAAATAGCAACCAACTGGTAGTTGTAAAATCAGTCAATTTTTAGGTTAGAGAAGGTGCTGAAAATGAAAACCAATTTGGAATGGAAGTTGCAAACTACTTAACTATATGATTCATGTACCTTGGCAATATATATTCTCATATTAGCATGTAATTAGATGAGATTCCTTTCAAATAGATACTGGAAATATACATTTCCAGTTATGAAGGCCCCCAAACAGGGGTGCTTGGGAAAAGGTATTAATGCTATAGTAAATTTTACTATTGAAATGTGAACATACCTAATCTCTACCTCAACAGACTCTTAAATAGTTCAGTGGCTAGTTTAGATCCACATAAAAAGTCAACCACAAGTATTTTTTTAAAAAGCTAGAATACTATTCTACAAAATTATTTAAATCTTAGGGCTTTTAATTTTTTACCTCAACTTAGTAGATATAGTAATTTCTACTCTCAGAACCAGCTGAGCACTGCAAGTGCCATTATTTCTGAAGGCTTCAACTTGTAAAACACATGTAGAAGAAAAACAAAGGGTATTGAAAAAAGTAAGACCTGTGAACAGCCAAAACAAGACTCTACTATTTAAGATGGAAAACTCCAAAAGGAATAAGTTGTAGTTCCAATAGCTTAAGATAAAATTGAGTCGTATTATTGGAATGGGAAGGATCTGATTCAAAAACTAAATTCATTTTTTATTATGGGTTTGGCACTGTCTCTAGGACAACTTTCACAAAAGTGAGTTCTGCAATACACCATTTCTGTGATGTATTTCACAGAAATATCATTCCAGAGTAAAATAAATATTAAAGAAGAAAAAAACTGCTTAATTTACTATAATATATCTAAAACACTATCATTTAACATGTAATAATTATATAAGCTATTGGCATATTTAAAATTTTTGTATTAACTTTTCAAAATCCAGTATGTACTTTAAATATGTATAAAAATATGTGTGTGTAAATGTATTTTTGCATGTGTTTGGTAATACTGCAATTGATATTACTTAAAAATGTAATGAATTAATGTAGGAATTTTGAAATAATGAAAAGAAAACTTTGTATTAATATGATTTGAGATGCTGACAGAAGGCAACAATTAAGTGGTGAATTGTCTGGATGTGAGAGAGAAAAAATACACATTGGTGATTACAGAACAGACAGAGGGATGTTAAAAAGAAATGGAGAAGTCGAAGAACTTACATGTTTGACACATGGACATGAACTAAGAGGGGCATTGCTGGAAGAAATGGGGGTACTGGGTGGAGGGGGCAAGGGGGAAAATAAGAACAACTGTAATAACAAAATGAATAAAATATATTTAAAATAAATAAATAAAATAAAATAAATAAAGAATAAAATTTAATAAATAAAGTGAAAATGGAGAGATATTCCATGTGCATGGATGGATATGATGACTCAATACTGCTAAAATGTCATTCCTTCCCATCTTTTTTTTTTTTTTTTCCTGAGCTGCACTGTTTATTTTGCTGCTTGAAACCTAAGTGACAGTATGCCACTATAATTATGGGGTTTCATCTAAACCTTTACTACACTGCAGGTACAGAAATATATGGACACATTTGTGGAGAACTGACATTTTGCAAAATGCAGCAAACATTTTAATTTATACATGAGAAAAGGAAGTGTTCAAAAGGGTATGCATT